>JAQGBH010005867.1:0-13486 GCA_034698265.1 Sminthurinus aureus | reverse complement strand
ATATGGTCTCCATCCGTATAATTTAAGTATAATATTATTATATTTATATTTATTATTGAAAAGTCAGGAAAGGACTTTAGATTTTATAACAAAAAAAATATATATTATTATAGTAATTTTATTGTATATGGGTGACTGTCGGCCGGAATGATTTTTGAAAGCACATTTTTAACAAAGTAATAACTCGTTTTCAAGTGATAAAATTGAATTGTATGTATAATAACAAGTTCAGACAAGAGTTTGTAAATAGATTACAATTAAAATTAACTGTAATTAATAAGAAAATAATGAAAAGTAAAAATAATTCTTACCCATCTTGTCTGATTAAAAGACGGAACACACACAAAATTGTGCTACAGACTGAAAAACGGCATGGATCTTGCACAGCGCCACCACATTAAAATAGAATGAATAGCTTGGAGTTTGGTAGATGGACTCGAGCTCGTCTTTTGGTCTTGGTTAACTAGTTTTACATTTATATATCTCATAATAATAATATGGACCCAGCTTTATAATGCATACTGTTTTTTGTATTTTATGTAGTATATCAAGTATAACTATTTAAATGAGTTTGAAATGTCATTTTAACATGATTGTGGATATTCAAAAAAATAACTTAATTGGAAGCCGGTTATTTAATGATATTACAAGCAAATCTAAGATGAATCTTAACAGAAATTTCAATAAATTATATATTCTTCAAAAAATGTAAAATTATAATGTATTTCCTATATCATTGTGTAATATGATCCCTTGAAATTCTCTTTCCTCTTTCTCCGTTCGGGTGACTGTTTTTTTTGCCCTCAAGTCCTAAAAGTAGTATGTACACACATAAGTAATACAAATCTGTGTGTGCACACACGGGAAAAAATCTCTTCCTCTTGGCAAAAGGTAAATATATATAATAGTAAATAATAATAATATTATACATGTTATACATTTCAATAAGTTTTTTTTATCTGTCTGCGTGTGTGTAGTGTTGTGGATATAGTGTTTTGTTGTTGCAATTATCATAATTATATATAGTTCTATCACAAAAGGGATACATAAAAAGCACACATATCTTTTTAATTAACTATGTGATTCCGGTCTTTTATTAAAATACTTCCCGTCTCTCTCCCGTCTATTTATTTAAAAAATATTTTTCTCTCTGTGTTTCTCAATTGTCTTGTGACAACAATTAAATAATTTTCCCATTTTTTGGATACAGAGTATACAGTAAAAAGTTAAAAGACATACCAAAGTTATTAAACCACTAGAACATTTGGTTGAAACAACAACAGGAAGTAGCATATATATAATATAGCACTGTGTAATTCATAATAATATAATAATATTGTAAGCTTTCAATTCAAAGCATTGATTTGTGATACATTTTTATTCTGAGTTTTTATTCTGGTTGTGTGTGTCTGTTTTTTGTTTTTTGTACCAGTCCATAATAAAACACTTATAATTCTTAATTCCATTATATAATCAAAAAAATAAAGTCTTGTCATTTCCTATTTCCTATATTATATTTAAGATCAAGAATCAAAAGACCAAGTGGACTTATAGTGTAGTTTTGTTTCAAACAACACAAAAATTTACGGGGTCTAGAAATCATCAAACAAGTAAGTGAGATTATTTATTAATACATTATTATGATCAAATACTATATGAAATATAAACACAATAATTATTATCAATTTAAGCACATTCAAGTTTTGACTAGGAACTTTTGATCATTATGTGAGCAAATTTGACGTTTTTACTTTTAGCTTTTAGCAGTATACTATAGATCTCGGAATATTAATAAAGAAAAGGATCATTACAAGACAGAAGACAGAAAATTGAATGAATATATATAATATTGCTCAGTTTTATCTATTAACTATACATACATACTTATGTATAGAGTCAAGAGTCAGTTACATTGTACAAAAGTTCAACTGTATAGGTAGATACTCCTTAAAAAAGTTACTTGAATAAGTAATATTAAATATTATAGGTACTTAATATTAGTTTGTACATTATGGCTTATTAATCATCAATCAGAGAAATGTGGAATTCTAGTTGATTCTTTTACTGATATATTACTGATATATTATGCTACATTTTGTTACAAATCAATATAAAGTAGTAAACTATATGTATGTATTATATAATGCACAATGCACATATGTACATTTTTATGTATATACTGTATACCATAGACTATTTTGGATTTAACTAGATAGTTAATTAGTTGATACTTCTTCAACTACTTATGTCACAGAGGTCGATTTGGCGAATATATATATTGTGTGAGACCTATATTATACTATTATTCAACAGGAGATCAACCATCATCCTTACTTTATACAAAAATCAAAACTCTGTAGCATCATCAGGTCTAAGAAATGACAGTTGTTGATATTTCCATTATATATAATATATTTGGTTGATGAAACCAAGATTTTTCATTTAGTCAGTATAGCATAATCTTTAGATTTATAATGCATAATAAGAACATGGGAGTATAATCATATGACTTCCAATAACAATATTATACAAGCATTCTAAATAAATAACTTTAAAAAGATTCATACGATTGTATTTTTTAAGAGGATTTTTTTTTCGAGCTTAGGTTTGTTCAGTTTATCTTTCTTTCTTTTTTTTTGGAGGAAAAAAGAAAAAAGTAGCAGTAAAAAAAAGAAGAAGAGGTGTAGGTGTATGTAGAGATTGTAAGATGAGATAGCTGGTTGATCTCCCACGAGTAAAATAATATGGCAAACCGAGAATATACAAGATGAATTTACTGTATGTGCTATAGATAGCCCTTTAGAATAACAAACATAAAAGAGAGACGACAGAGCAAAAGACCAACTCGTTCATGTCAAACTCAATCTCTGTTTTACACACAATGTACAATATTTATGCCTTGCGAGGATATACATTATTATATTATTGTGTATATATATACATATGTGCATCATGATTCATGATCATAATATTAGATTATCTAAAGAATTTCTACATGTACATGTTCAACGTTTTCCAGAACATAATTTATACGGGTTTTTTTATAAGGTCTGTTTATTTGTATTGTAAAACGTCATGAAAAACCAAGAAGAAAACGATCTACCTGTACATTTTGTTGTTTTACATGGGAAAACACAAAGAAAAAAAATCGGTATTGGTGATGAGTGATGAGAAACTAGAAACATTTAAAAAATAATATATTATTATACGAGGATATTTTAGGTGTGAATATATAATGTACATCATACATCATGTAGTAGTAGACAGTTATATATTATACATGGTACATAGTATGGATAGAGGTATAATAATTTGTTTGTAGTACTTAAGTACATTCTGTGCACCCACAGAGAAGATGAAACAAAAAACAAAGTTTACAGAGTATATCAAATTGTATTATATGTCTAACATTTTGGCTGCTTTTACAACCATTATTACTCATTTATTTAACATTGCACATCATAGGTGTACACACAAAATCTACACGGATTTTTTTAAAAAGAACTATACAGTTCTGTACTTTGTATAATATTATTATAATATATACCGAAATATGTACAGGAAGAAATATTCCAAATATTTCTTCTTCCTGTGTTCAATATTATTATTAACACTTTATACCTCATCATAGTATCACATACATATATAATATAGTACAGTATTAGTATTATTTTTCCTGTATAATAATATTATATTATTATGTATCCAAAGGTTCTTCTATACAATATACAAGCTACATTATTATGTTGGTGTGAATTCTTATCTCGTCATGTATATTATTGTTTCAGGTCAGAAAACATCAACAGACTTGCTAGAGATACAACGAGAGAAAGAGCAGCAAAACAGTAATAGCAACTCTGCTATCCCTTTGTTATATATACAGTACTACATATGGTGGAGAAAATTTTGTCTTAAATTATAATCGAAGAAAAACTATTTTGGCGAGAGAAAAAGATTAATTCCATCGATGCTTCGGTGGAAATAAAATATAAGGATGAACTTGACAAATGGCTAAAATCCAATTTTTTCAACACACACACTTCCACTACTATTAATACGATTTACACACCAGAATAATTATATTTAGTACATCGTCCTCTATAAAACATATAATTTCAAGACTGAATCAAATATTACAACTACTGTACAACAGCAACAACAAAAATCTACAGCTTCTATTACTTTCTCTACACTACACCGTCTCAAAAACATTATCATCCTGGTCAAGATCAACAGTATCAAAACTAGAAAGTCATTCATATCTTAATTTAATTTTTAGTTCTTTTACAAAAAAAAACATATATATACATATATATTTGAACAAGAATTTAAAATCTACAAGTTTTTTCATAAGTACCAAACAAAAAAATTTTCAGTTTTAATTTGTGTTGTCTTTTTACACTTTACATTGTTTTTTCTTTACTACTGTTTAGTTAAAATTTTAGTCCTTTTTATTAAGCATTTCTCATATTACATATAACTTTTTTGTATGTAATAGTTTTTTTAAACTATATTTTATGAAAAAGTAAGGGTTGGAATGAACTTGATTGTATTTATTCTTTTTTAATATAGAAATCGATAAAAAGAACAATGTTTATTTTATAGTTACAAACAAAGAGTTTTGTTCCGCTTTTGACATTTTCGATACAATTTTGTTTCAAAACAAAAGAAAGATACTTTTGAGTTTCTATTTTTATTTTTTTTCGACGTTAGATTAGTTTAATGACTGATATAAAGAATATCAATACAGATAAAATAACTAGACGAAAAGTAGAATATTTCTAGTGACTGATAATACAAAAATATGAACATGTTAACTTCGATCGATTCCTTAAAAGTCCTCTTCCTATCTCTTTGTGTTACCATCACATTTTGTGCAAGGAGTAATTATGATCGAGAGTGTAAAGCAATTGGAGACCATATGAATAAAAAAGGATTTTCATATCCGTGGTGGAATGCTACAGACGACCAAGATTCCTCATCTTCACATAGTTGTCCAGTTAGTTCTCCTAATCCCAGGAGTATAAAGTGTTGTAAAAGTTTCAATATCAATGTTTTAAAAAGTGAAACTCGTCAAGCCTTCAGTCAAAAATGGTTAGGTCCCAAATTAGCAGTTCAAGCTGAAATTTTTAGTGAACGCAAGAACCGATTCGATGTTACATTCAAGGCTCTTCTTACAAGAGCTCATGCATCTTTCCATGCGATGTTTGAAAAAACGTAAGTCAACAATAGGTTCTTTTTTTATTCCTTACAAAGTTAAGTAGCGTGTACATACATAATGTATAAATTATAAATATAACATAATATAACATATAACATGTAATATTATAGCGTTTGAAATTTTGAATTCTTTCAGTTTTCAGTCATAAATATATTTTTTGTCCATGTGTATTTGCAATTATTAGTTATTAGAAAGAAGATGTACTGTGAAGAGATCAACCATGTGTGCTTGTACAGTTACTCAATGTATGGTATAAGCAGGATGACAATTTGTATGTACATTAGATTAAATACAGTTGCTATTTAGATCAATTTAGTTGTGACACAAGTTAATTACAGAATTTAAGCGTACAAGTGTAGTATATATATATAGTTATGACCTTTCAATTTTTGGATTACCTTAGTCAACATTTATTATATTTTTTAAATTATCATCAGTTCCTATAAATTGTAATGTCTCTTCTTTATTTGTTTATAAATTGAAATCAAATTATAATCTAGAACTCTTAAATAAAACGCATCAGAGTGTACTATATTGTGTATAGCCTATAGTATCCAAAATATTACAATCGTACACAATGAAATCTACAATTAATATGAGTACAATTTTAACATGACCCATGAGTCAAGATAGGGTATACAAGGTTATAATAATTTTATTGTTACTAGATTGGAGTTTATGAAAAAAGTAATCTAGTTAATTTTTTTGAATTTTTTTTAAAGCAATACATAGATTTCAATTGTTTTAATTATTAATTAATTAATTGATAGATATGGGATGCTCTACATTCAACATGCTCAAGTATTCCATGATTTGTTCACAACTTTTGAGTCCTACTATGACTCAGGAAAACATTCATTGGACACAAAGCTGAACGAATTCTTTGCCATATTGACCAGAAAAATGTTTGAAGTGCTCAATTCCCAATATGAATTTGATGATGCATATCTACATTGTGCAGCCATAGTCATTAGTGACAAACAAGGAAATGATCTTCATCGTCAAATTGTGTCCAGTCTTCGAAGGTCCTTTGTTGCGACTCGTGCTCTTGCACAAGGTCTTAATGATGGATATAAAGTTCTAACTAGTCTTCAAAAGGTAATTATTGTAAATTTTTATTATGTATGGGTATAATCATATTATTAATTCTAGTACTAAGATTATTCGAGATGTCAATAAAAAAGTTATAGCATATTATAGCATGAATATTATAAGTTTTTGGCTTTGTTAGTTTTTCCTAACACACACCATTTATAATGTGTTTTACAGACGAAAATATTACGTAATTTCATTCGTTTCGTATATTCACATATTCGAAATGTTAAAACTGTATTCGAACGTTTTGCAGTTATACTAAATATATTAATAATACTGGCGGGTATTAAAATGTTACTAAAATTTGATCATAATAAAATAGCAATGGATAACTAGCTAATATTATATCGACAGTATAATAACATATAATATACATTCATAATAATAGGGTACTTTGAAGCATCCATGCATACGATAAGAAATCAATGCTGGTTGTGTAACCTGATAGGTATTATTCTATGTTTAGTATACAGTTTATACATAGAAACGGCATCTAATTACAAATTAAAATGTCCGTTTACAGACTTCAAACTGTAGCGTGTACAATGTATACATACCATAGTATTAAACTCTAAATAGAGAAACAGGATGACATAATATGATATGCTTATGAAATCGTAGTGTTATTTTGCAATATCTAAAGATTATTATCATTATGTTGGATGTTTTTTGGGCCTATCTCTTAAACCATTCGTATTTCATCAGTCAGTATCATGTTTGTATCTAAATGGTAAACTTTTTTCTGGGTGACACACAGTAATCAAATAAATTATTATTAGTAAATAGTGTTATCGTTGTTTTTCAAAAACGTTTTGTTTTTCTACTTTCAGCAGTAGTTATATGTAGTTCAGAGGTGTGAAATAAAAAGATGCATACCTCTAAACATCATACTTTTGTACACATACTGTATATTTTATTCTTTGTACATAGATTACTGATTTATGTAGTACATTTTGAGTAATTGTAGCAAGTAACATGTTGTAGAAGAAACTTTATGGAACCTGGGTTTTTAAAAGAGATGTTTATAGTAAACGAAGATCAAATGGTTTTAAAAATCAAAGGTTTATTATACACTATAATATCATGCTTATATAATATGTTATATATAAAGTGTGTGAATACAAATACAGATTACAGATAACACTATATATGATATACAGTTCAAGAGAATGCTATATGTTTTAATGCCATAAATGCATAACCTATGATAGAAGACAGTAGTATTTCATGTTTTATATTTTATATGTATATGTATGCTTTCATACTTCAAACATATTACATATTATAAATTATAAACCTATATATACTATATATATACTATATAGTTTGTTCTAAATTCTTAAATTTGAGAGGAAAATAGACAATTATGGGGTATATCACGACAAGTATGAAAAGTTTGTAAACTCAAATAACATTTTCTTTTTTATTACAGCTGGACGTTTCTCCAGATTGTTTGTCATCACTCTCACAAATGTTACACTGTCCTGTATGTGTGGAACAACGGCCATATAAGCCCTGTATTCAGGTGTGTACCAAAGTCTCAATGGGCTGTTTGAGTGGAACAAGTTTCATGGGTCGTCCTTGGACTGAATTTACAACTGCTCTTGAAGGGATTATAGACCGTCTCCTAGGGCCGTATAATGTTGAAGCTGTTGTGGAGCCAATTCATATTAAGATATCCGAAGCTATCATGAATTTCCAAGAAAGTGGACCAGATTTGAGTCAAGCTGTTTTTGCCAAATGTGGAAAACCTAATTTGAGATCTAGAGGGTAATAAATTACAAGCAATAATGAATAATAATAATAATAATAAATGTATTTTGTAATCATTATTGATACATCACGACATAATGTATGATAGTTTTATTACCATACTATTCACTATTCTAACCATGTACAACAATTAGACAACATGTTAATAAGGATATGCTGGTAGTAAGGAAATGTAAATTATACCCAAATATATAGGTGTGAAATATCTGGGGTAATCGGAGTATTACTAATTCGATTGTATTACGTTATCATATTTTACAGGATGAGTAAAAGAGAAGCAGATCATCCCCTTACGCCTAAAACATCTGAAGTTAAGTCTAAACCTGGACGAACTGGGGGAAGAGAAAGAGATAGAACTCGGGATCGCGAACGTGAAGACAATGATGATTCATCGGGAGGTGATGATGATATGCAACCCAGTAAATCATTGGAAAAATTACTGAGGGAAACTAAAAAGAAAGTTCAAAAGACTAAAACCTTATGGGAAAAGTTGCCACAACAAGTTTGCAATGGAATTTCAAAAGATTATTCATCGAAATTGTGTTGGAATGGAACTGGTCTTGTCACACCAGATGGTAGAAGTAATAAAAGTGGAGAAGATAATGAAGTGAAGCCAAATTCTGGACTTCAAGGAGGGGGAGGGGCTAGAGGATTACCAAGTCAATTAGTTGCGGATCAACTTCTAGTTTTGCAGTTAATAACTGATAAATTACGAGCTTCTTACAATGGACAAGATGTTCAATGGGTTCCTGATATCGGTAAAACCATAATAATAATATTTCATCATGTAAAAACATTTCAATTTGAATCAAAATCCTACATAACAAAAACAAATGGTCCTAGTCTAAGACAAAAAGTATTATTATTATTATTGGTGTTGTATAAAGCAATTTGTAACCTTTTTCTAACATTGTCGCCATGTTTTCCTTCTAATCTTTTTAGTCGAAGAAATGGATTTGGACTTTGGGAGTGGTTCAGGTTCTGGTGACGCTGATATTAATCCTGATGATGATGAAAGTGGCGATGTTGATCCAGATACTGGACTCCCATTTGACAGAAATTCACGTCCTTCTAATCGTCCGTCCTTCCCAACTGGTACCATTTCCAATATTCCATTTAATCCTAGACCAAGAGACGAAGATGATGAGGATAATAATCGTCGAGATAATTCTGTAGGCTCGGGTCGTCTACCCGCACCAAGTAACATTCCTAGTACACCTAAATCTCATAATGAACCTCCAACAAAACCTCGAAACAATAATAATAATAATAATAACAATAATAATAGTGGCAGTAAATTTAATAATCCTATTCAAACGTCGCCACCAAGTACAAGAAGGCCGCCTCCTTCAAATAATGACGATGTTATTAAAAGTCCTCCTACGAGTGGTGGAACAATGGATGCCACGACTAAAACAGTTGCAGTTTTCAAATTGTTTACTCCAATATTCGTATCAATGTTGGGAAAATTGGTCTCGCTAAGTTAACTTGTTTCTTTTGTTTAAATATCATGTGTAACATGTAATATATAAGGCATTATTATTATTGTTATTATCATCATGTCTTATTAGCTATCTGTGTATTTTTTATACAATCGTACACTGTAAATATTCTATACATAAGTTTTTTTTCTCGTCCTCGTTGAATAGGATACACTCATATAATCAGAATTATCACTTTAATTTTTTTCATCGAACAAATCCGTATAAATGTTATTTAGATTTAGACTTAGATTTGTTGTGCTCTTTTTTACGAACAAAATAGTTAAAGTACAACCATTCGTTAGTCATTATTATTAATTATTAATACGTATATAGTTTAGTGCTGGTTGTATTACAGAACTCTAACCTGCAGTCACTCTTATAATATTTATTATTTATACTCGAAATCAAAATTTTTCAATTAAGTGTGTCTTTTAGTAGAGCTAATTTTCATTTTTTTTAAACCCCTTTAGGGCTGATTTTCTTATGTATATTGTTTCTGTATACCCTCTTTGTCACTGCCGAAATGTTTTTTTGTGTGTGTGTGTGTTGATTGTCGATTGATGTATTTAACATTTCGTATTTAACTATTCGTTGTAAATGACTATTACGTTTTAGATTTTTACATTTACTGTATTTATAAAGAAATCGTTGTACATTGTAAAATAGAGACTAATATATCGTGAATCAGTGGGTGTAACGAGTATAAGACAGAGATTTTAAACATTAGTAAGCAAAACTTACTAAGTATAATATGTTGTAAGTTAAAGTTAAAAGTTAAAATATTTTCTTTTCTTTGACAACATTAAGTTTTTGAGTTTCAAATCATCTTGAAAATATAATGCGTATTTTATAAATATGTAAGAATGAGGTTTTGTAAATATTTTATCATTTATTGTGATACATGAATGCGACATCATTTCCTGATCACATATGAAATTAATATAAACAAAAAATGATGATGACAAAAGACTTTTATATACATGGCAGCCAATGAATAATAATAATAATAATAATTAATAATTATTATTGTTATTATGAAAGTCGTACAAACAATGAGCAGCGATTACACAAAATACAAAATTGTATTTAAGTTGTTACATTTTAGTTAATATACTATACATAGTTATGTAATATTACGTATAAGTATTACATTTCCTCCGAAAACGCGTGGTCTTTTAAATTCACTACACGTTTTTTGACTTGTTAAGCCACTTTACAGTGCATTTTTTACCTGTTTTATGTCGCCTACACAGTACATTATTATTAGTTTAGGCGTATTTAAGAAAATTTTTGTTCACCATATGTATATCAATTTTTCTTGGAGACTATTTTACTGATGATTTTATATTGAAAACTTACCATGTTATTGTTTCAAATGGGCTATTATTTATTTATTTATTTAGAAACTTACAATACACCTATTACGATCTATAATAATACTTTAGAGGAGAGAACGACATGGTGAACAAAAAATAGCCAAAAGTTTTCAGTTATATGAAGAATAATAATATAATATAAAATATAATATATCTATATTGATAGTTTGAATTTAATTTATTGTTGTGAACCAATGTTGTTATATTTGAGTTGTTGTCCTAGTATGTACAATAATGGTTGTTTTAGTGTAGCTTGAAAACAGAAATTTTTGTCGGGAAACTTCTTTGTTTTGTTTTTTTTTGGTTCGTTTGTTATAGAGAAAAGTTAGAAACAAATTAGTACATTCAACAATTAACTTCTTGATGTTTAATATAATCTTGCGAGTGGAGTATATAGGAGAATAGTCACGGTTTTAAAATATAATGAAAAACTGAGAGTTCAATCAGTAGTGTATAACGGAGATAAAGGGACAGCACTATAATTCGAAGACTTTTTTATTTCGCGTAATATTAAGCGATAATAAGATGTACATAATACATGTATTATACATGCTTTCTCCTTCACCCCCGATACATTATAATATTATACTATAATGTAGTTTTTTTTAACTAAAATTCTAAAACTTTTCGTATTTTTTTGAAGTCATAATATAGAATATCTACTTATACGGAGTAGTACTATAATGTGTAATATTATTTCGATACGTACATCATGTACTGTAAAGTGTTTTTTGACAATTTAATGAAATTATAGACGATATTAAATTTTGTGTGGTATGGTAGTATACTTAATATGCATACTTAAGGTTTTATTATGTATTCTTTTATCACTGCCATGACTTTTTGGATTTCATATTCAGTGAATCAAAACTCTGTCTGATTTTGTTATAATTTATCAATAACTTAAAAAATGGTCCATACTACTTAGGTTATTAGTTATTAGTTATTAGAAAAAAATTAGTAATACAGTTTTAAAAAATTAGTAAAAAATACTAGCAGAATGGTGAACAATGAATGTTAAAACTTAAAAAAGGAGTTGTGCAAAAATGTAACTAAAAGAGGCAAAGAATGTGAAAATGGACATTTAATTGACAATGAGATTATTGTGTTGGAATCATGAAAATAACCTTTACATGTAAAATGTATAGTAAAAAGTAAGAAATTCGTGTATTATTAATGTATAAAGTTAGTTAATGAAATGTAGTATTTATTTTTCTGAGGATTTGTGTATATATATATAAGTATACAGAAACGAATCGATCGTTTGCACTTGTGTGCAAATAGAAATGTGTGTGTAATAATAATATGACACTTTTAAAGTTAAGTTTAAACACAATTAAGAGTTTAGAGTACTACTAGTAGTCGTATAGAGAACGCATTTTATATATGAGATGAAAAACAAAACGTATGTAATTTTACAGAAGACGGAGAACACAATAATCAAGCCATATTTTTACCTAATAGTGTTTTGTAAACCTTGGACAAGATGAATTATTGAACAAATTGCATTATAATGTATTACACTGTTATCATTTATACTCTGTAACACTATAGACCGTTTTCTATCTATATAACATACATTTTATAATATCAGTATGAAATGATTTACACAATCGCTGTATCATGTATTATGGTTTATGCTTAAAATCCCAGTATGTAAATAATAGGGTATATTTTTTGGTTGATCCTATGCATAAATGCATACATGTTAATATATGTATATTTGTTTTTATGAAGGAAAAAACATATTATTATTATGTATCCTTTTGGTATCTTAATGACGTTTTGTACCATATATATTATATAGTGTAGTTAGTTAACCACTATACCCACTACTTAACTAGGTACATACTCGTCATTAGTTTTGCTTGTTTTTAAAACAAACCATAACTTTTATTTCTTGTCTTTTTATTTTCTGTTCTGCACTCTTGACATTTTATTGTGAGATTTTATAAACATAATTCTATTTGTAGAAATGCAAGCTTAAATGTGTAAAAGATATATAACCACGACATATGATATGAGAGCAAATGTACAATGCATTTATAGGTATAGCACGTTAATTTATATACGTTCTACCTTTATACTTGTCTAAATTGTTTGTACTGTAAGTAAAAAGATTCACCCTACAACATTTTATTTATACTATGTGACTGTAAGCTGTGAGATGTGCAAGTATATATTATAATATATAAATAGATATGTATGTTCTTTTTGTTCCTTATACTCTCCCAATACTTTATTAAATCCTATATACACACTACAAATATATTATACGCTTTTCTACAAATAGGAAATAGGAAGAAAATGACAGTATGGAGTATGGAGTATATATGAATATAAATTGTAAATTGAATACTACCTAAAACCTACAAAATATACATGTACATCCTAATATATTGTAGGTGTATCAAATATACATGACCTATATTTTTATCATTCAATATAACTTTTCATTACATCCCTTGAAAAAATATGTCACCATATCCGACCGGAAAGTGGTGTCATATGGTGTCATATTTTGGTGTCACTTTGGT
>JAQGBH010005866.1:0-13486 GCA_034698265.1 Sminthurinus aureus | reverse complement strand
TCTGGAGGTCGTAGTTTTGATTTCAGAAAAAAATGTCCCATTTGAACCTTGTTCAGGACAAAATTTGCCATCGTTTAGACCCGGTTTTGAAGACATTTGGACACTTTTTTGCCCAAATCCCGTGTTAACCTTTGGTGACCCCCAGAGGTCATGAGTCAACATCCCCCGAGAAGTCGTAATAGAAAAGTTGTTAGGGGTGGTCTGAAGTACCTCTGTGCAAAATTTGAGCTCAATCCGTAGGGGGGCGATTTTGCTATATAAATCCTGCGGTGCAATTTGTTTAGATTAATTATTTTTAAAAGAGGAAGAAATTTGGGAGGGAATTTTCCTTTGTGATTCATCATGACGGATTTAAAGAGGATTGAATTTTTGTGTTTCATGTGGATTTTAATCCGACTTTTTAATTTCTGTCATGCGAATTCTTCTGCTTCTGTTTCTGTTTTTGCGGATGTCGATGAAAATGCCAGCTCTGACAATTCGCCCTCCTCTTCAAATGAGACTGAAGTGACTTCCCTCATGATAAATAAATGTGATCTGGATTCATTCAATTCCACTTCTAACCTCAAACGCTTCACATCCGTCTTTGGATATTACAATGGAAGTTTGGTTTATGACTTTGAATTCATCTCCGGTTTCAACCGTGCAAAAAATCGGTGCAAAACAGAAACAGTTGAAATTCCCTTCAATTTTACCTCAACTTCAGCATTGACGTCAGAAAATGAAACCGCGATAGATGATGTCAAACCCGAATTTTGGACACATGGATTTTTTAATTATGAGCCCAACTTTTTTATCAGTCCCGAAAACTACTGCGTCAGAGAACTAGAAAATCCGGAATCTGAAAAGTACTTAAAAAATACAACATATGCAATAAAATCTGTAGCAGGAATTGAAAAACAAATTCTTTCTTTAATTCTTTGAAAATAGCACGAGTAAGTGGATTTTAACAGTTGAAATTTGCCAAGAATCCTCGACGTCAAATGCGGATTCAAACTCAATTCACTCTCATTTCCCTCCGATTCCCATTTTCCCCAAATGTTGCGAGATGGAGTACGGTTTAGCTGTTGACGAGGCTGGAAGCGCAGTGTGCGGCTTCTGGGACCATCCTCCGTGGAAACCAGAATCCATGGAAAATAGTGGAATTCATCCGAATTACAACTTTACTCTTCCGTGTCCGCTAACATCGCACTTCATTTTACCGTACCAACTGGAAGGAAAAGTGAAGAGGGCAAAAAATTTTCCCATCATGTTTAAAGAGTAAGCGCTTTAATTTTAATTTTAACTGTTGTAGTTTTATCCAGTCTCTGGTTTTTAATTTAATTGTCCAATTTTCATTTGAGCAGCGTTCGAGTGCTAGAGAGCGGACAAGTGGAAACGAGAGACACTGGAAATCACAAGTGGAAAAAACTAGAGCCAAATAAATACTGCATCGACGGTTTTATTCAGCAAATCACATCCATTGATCCGGCACAAAGTTTCATGGTTCTTCAGTGCAAATCCGAGGAGTCAAAATCAGGGGTAAAAACCAAATCTTTTAATTGGATTTTGAAAACATATTTTAAAAATCATGCAAAAATCGACTGGGAAAATGATCAAGTAAAATGTTGTTAATTTAATCATGTGAAATGAGAATAATTTCATCTTTTTCAGGAAATAAAAAGCACGGTCGTCACAGTCTGCGCTTACATGTCAAGTTTTGTCCTTTTGCTCATCGTGATTGTTTATGGTTTGATCTGGAAGCAGCAAAATGTTCACGGATGGACACAAGGCGCCTTCTGTTTTTCAATGTTCCTCTGGATGATTTGCTTTGGCGTGAGACTCGTCTACACAAAATTAGACGGGTTTTGTGTATTCATCGCCATTGCCAATCATTTTTTTCACATTTCTGTCTTTTCTTGGATGCTCCTCTTGAACTTTGACCTCTGGTCGACAATCAGGTAAAAATCATATACAAAATAGTCAACACATGAATAATAAATACATAAATAAATTCAGATAATTTGCACTCTTTTTTATTTTTACCGTTTTCAGCTCTGTGACCGCAAAATCTCAGCGTTACAAAGGTCATAGACGTTTTCTAAACTACTGTTTATTTTCCGTGGCAGTTCCATTAATTATCGTGACAATTTCATTGGTTATTGAACACCAATTCGGGTAAAAACAAAAGTAACACAAAAAATATTGTGAGTTCAATTTTTTCTCCATTTTTCCTGAATAAAATATCTTTAACGGATTTAAAAAGTGTAAAATGATTCTTTTTAGTCTTTTTGACGAGCGGGTGATTCGGCCTCAGTACGGAAAATCCAGGTGCTCGCTCGATCAAACTGCTATTCAAGCCTACGCCATCTATCCAAAACTGATTTTATTCCTCCCGAATTTTATTTTCATCGTCTTGACCATGAAAATCGTCATGGGAATGAAAAAAGGGAGGAAGCGACTTGAAGGCGGAAAGTCAAAAATCACCGCCGCTCAAAAGAACAACAATATTGAGTAAGAATAAAAATGAATCAAAATATTATTCAACTTTCATAGTTTATCAATTAGCAGTTAGACAGGAAATTCCAAGAAATGAGAAATATGGTCAAATTTTAAATTTTCAGGATGATTTTGTGCCTCAAGCTTTTTGTGGTGATGGGAATTTCGTGGATCTTTGAAATTATTTCCGGTCTGTCAGAAACGGACGAGGTTCCGTGGTATTGGATGATCTTTGATTTGTACAATATGTTACAGCCGTTCCCTCTATTCTGGCTTTTTGTCTGCAAGAAAACTGTTCGAGATCAACTCACAGACAAATATCCGCTGTTCAAAGGTTTTTCTACATGAAAACTCTATTTTGTTTTTTCTGTATTTTCCAAGCAAATGATGGATTTTGTTTGTTTTGTTTTTAGCTGGATTCAAATGGTTGGACGTTCATTTGCCTCACTGCTTTTCAACCTCCGAAAGTGACCAAACTGAAAGTCAGATGACAAAATCATCAGGATTTACAACAAGTCCCGAAGAAAAATCCATGCAAATGTCAACAATGGATTCAATTTCAGAAAATCATCAATGAATCGCCTCGACGCACAAGTCCAAGAAATAAATTCCTCAATTTTTCTTGTTTCTGTATTTATCCTATTTATCAATTTAATGGTTTATAATAACTAATTTATTCTAGATTCTAGATATTTGTTTCAAAATTAATTACAGTTTGTCATAGCACATCAAAATTTTACAAATAAAAACCCCAAAAGCCGAGGAAAATCTAAACTAAAATCTTAATTCACATGAACATTATATTTCTGGTCAAAACATGAAAGAGGAAAAAGTCACGAAAACAGGGGCATAAAAAGGAGAATGTGCAAAAAAAGAACCTTTGTTTTTGCACCGTCAAATGTCAAACTGGAAACGAAAAGTTAAAGCAAAAGTAAAATCCATATTGATTTTGTCCCTAAAAAATTTGGTTCTAAATACGATACCATAATTTTGTTTGGATTTTTGGACGTTCAACTTCAACACTTTTTAACTCGTGGTCGACGATCAATTGTCCATTGTAGTTTATAAGGGAAAAGGAAAAGAGTTGTAAATTGTAAATGTTACGTGGATATTTTATCTGTGACGTGTGGATTGTGGATTGTGAATTATTAAATAGCAAAGTGGATGGGGTAGCGTAAAAAAATAGTTTCTGCACATTTACCTATAATTTTGCCCATTTGACCACACACAACAAAACAGAGCACACAGTAGAAAACAGGTTTGAATTCCGAAGAATTGGATTGATTTGTGTGTGTAGACTCGAGACTCGAAACTCGACAGCGTTGTCTCATTACACACGTATCAATTTCCTTTAATTTGTTAACCTTGCGCATTGCGCACTCTGCTCATTCAATTTAACCTCGCCAATAAAATATGCAATATTATTGACGCTGAATTTACTCTTTACTTGTAAATACACTTCAAATGAGATCTGATTCTTGTTGCATAATTCCAAATTACAAATTACAAATTCCAACGGACCAGCAAAAGTGTACACGAAATACTTGGAAAATTGCAGTCCTAGAACATTTTTGAATACAAAAGGTCGTGCAATCTGGAATCGTTGATCAAATATATCCATTTGCTCTCTGGGGTGAACAAAAGGAGTGAAAAGACTCACATTTCAAGTCGCTAGACGCAGACTAAAGAAAGAAGACAGAGAAATAACAACTAAAAATCAAAGATCAAGAATCAAGAATCCAGACTTCAAAAGCCGAGTCAAAATGTATAAACACGTAAGTTTTTCCGTTTATTTTGTTTTTCAACAGAAAAAGAATTTTCAAATTCAAAACTATCTTTTCTACAGAAATGATTGGAGATGAACTCGTGGTTAAAATTGTATTGAGCTGTTAATTGTTGTTTTACAGGGAATTTTGGGCTTTGCAGTTGTTCTGGTCCTCTTCGCTTTTTTGTCAAAGTCAACTTCAGAAGCAGCTCCAGCATCAGTGTCAATGTCCGTGCCAGTTCCAGTACTAGAATCCAGCAACAAGACTGGGACACCTGGACAAAGTCCGATAAAAGTGAGCAGCTCGGAAGAAGAAGAACAAGAAGTAGCAGGCATGCCACAGAACATTGGAGGTCTAGATCAGTATGATAAAGCCGCAAAAGAACCCACGGGAACTGTAGTTAAATCCACAATGTGTAGAAGAGGGAAATTGGTTTATCCTTGCTGAAAACATGTTCCCACTTCCCACTCGTAAGCCAAAAAACTAAAGGATTTCCAATCTCCAGTCTCTTTCCACCGCAAATTGATCAAAAATGTGATTTTTCTCATTTTCAAACATCATTAAACACAATTTTTATTGTTGTGCAAATACTCACAAGTCAAACGTAAATATCGTTTTGTGATTACCCGTGAAATGTGAATACAAACACAAATGTAAATGTAAATGTCAATTAACCTTTTCCTGGGGTTGCCCATGCATTTAGTGTCAATTGTCAAGTCATTAGCACATGTACATTTTAATTATAGCCATTTTCTTTAGCATTCTTCCGGTGAAATTGCATGGACTTTTATGATTAAAATAGATCACGTAAATTTCGGCTCTGGCACAAATTTTAAGGCAATATATTGGCTCAACACCGAAACTTTTGACACTCGACACTCGACACTCAATACTCGATACTCGACTCACGGCGTTCAATTTTATCAACTAGCAGCGGATCATTTAGCACTTAGCACGAAATTCAGTGGAAAACCTCGGCATTCTACTGCTACATCCTTCCTGTCGATTGGCGATCACTTGTCATTTGTAATTCATAAGGAAAAGAGTTGTAAATTGTGAGTTGTAAGATTATGGATTGTGGATTTTGGATGCATTTACTAGTAAAACTGCATAGGCTAGCGTTAAAAAATAGCTTTTGCCCATTTGCACTTCAGCTTGACCACTCACAACACAAAACACAAAAAACATCAGACAGTATAAAACAGGTTTGAATTCTGAAGAATTGGATTGACTTGTGTGTGTAGATTGTAGAGTGGAAACTGGACAGCGTTATCGCATGGAAAATGTATCAAGTATCTGCTGCTAAGAATCTCTGTACATTCTGCATATTGAATATTGAACAAAAACCTGACACATAAAATCATGTTCAAGATGAAATTATTATTTACTGGTAAATACAGTTCAGTTGAGACTTGAATCTTGTGGCATAATTCCAAATTCAAATGACCAGCAAAAGTATACATGAAATTCCTGGCAATTTTCAATTATACTTTTGGATATAAAACGTCGAGAAATCTGGGATCGTTAGTCAAATGTTCATTTGCTCTCTGTGGTGAACTACACTAGTCAAAAGTCTCAAGTCTCAATTCGCAAAAAAAAACAGAATCCAGAATCCAGACTCCAGAAGCCGAGTTAAAATGTACAAAGGCGTAAGTTTTTCCATTTCTTTTGTCTTGAAGTATACACAAAAATTATCAAAAGTACTTTTTCTGCAGAAATGATTGCAGATGGATTCGGGATTAATATTGATTTGAATTATGAATTGTTAATTGTTCTTTTACAGGGAATCCTGGGTTTTGGGATTGTTCTGCTCCTCGTCGCTATTTTCTCAAAGTCAACTTCAGAGGCAGCTCTGACTCCAGTGCCAACGACAGTGCCAGTTCCAAAGTTAGCGTCGGAATCCAGCAGCGAAACTGGTACAACTGAACAAAGTCGGGGTGACATGAAAAGCTCTGAAGAGGAAATAAAACCAGACTCTGAAGAGATTGATTATGCTGTAGATGCTCACATAATCGGCCATGGCCAAGATCTAGCACAACCAACGGGAATCGTAGTTCCGAGCAAAATTTGTCGAAGAGGGAAATTGGTTTATCCTTGCTGAGGGAATGTTTTGCAGGTACAACCCAAAATTTAAAAGGAACTCCAATCTCCAGTGTTTTTTCTTGTAGTTTAAGTTGACTAATCGTAATTAAGCTCCTTTGTTTTATTTTGAAACAAAGGATATCAAATATCAAATGATGTGTAAATTTGTTGATTGTTGATTGCTGTGTGTAAATGAACCAGGTTTTGTGTTGATTCCTGACACAAATTACGACTCTAAAAAACATGGAGAAAAATGTAATCCCTCAACTCGTCATAATAATAATACTACTACAAGTAATGTGAAAAAATCACAGATTTTAGTCACAACTTCCACAATTTTTTCGTACTTCAAAGCAATTTGCATGCAAATTCTCTGAAATTTATTAAGTAAATCTGGTCGATTTTTTTTTTTTGTAAATGTGTTTTTGTGTCATAAATTTGTCATGTGAGACTAATTTCACTTTCCTAAATTAGCAGCTAATATTTTGAGCAGGTACCAACAATTTTTACTGTGGGTGGTCTTATGACTCAAAACAACAAAAATCGTTAGTAAATTGAGACTGAGGACGTCGAGAGAATCATTTTGAGTGGTCACATGAACACAATTAGAATTTAATCGAATTCAATAATTTAATGTAACCTAAAATGGCACGTTATTTATTATTGCAGCCAAAGTATAAAAGTGTAATTCTCGAGACCAAGTTGGGTTTTCTACTCGTTTAAAAGGACAGCTTTTTTTTAAAACTCAAAAAAATTGAAGTCCGGGAACAATGTTCAAAAAATTATTAAAGCCCAAAAAACGGCCTCCAGCTCACAAAAATAGGAAATTTTCAACTCGAGGTATTTCATGTGATTGGGCTTGAATCAAAGTAGTTTTGTGCCGAAAATCAAGTTTTTAAACTTTATGAGTCGCTCGTAGCCCAGGATTTTCGATTTTTTGGATTTTGTGAAGAAAAATGACTTCTTTCTCATTTTGTGAGAAAACTATCAGCTTCACTGGAGTAGTTTCAAAGTGAAAGTTGTTACTCGTGGGCTCAAAATACTAATTCCTTTTTATGCGGTGGAAAAATGTTGATATTTGGCTGAGAAATGGCCAAACACGTTTTTGAGAGTTGAAGCAAACACAGACATTAGTTACTCAGTAGAAATTATGTTGCTATGGGATTCGTAACTAAAGAAAAAATATTGTAAAATACACTGACAAAGTGAAGCATTAAGGGTAAATTATGTGATCCTCGTCATTTTGTCAACATATTTACAGCTGAGCATTTCGGTGATTTCTTTATGCACTTTCTTTCGTTGCACATTGCCCAATTTAAATATTTGCAAAAATTGGTAACATAAAGTTTGCATGGGATTTCAAATGGGCGTAAAATTAATTACACTTTTAAAATACCCGGGATTTGCTTACCACATTAAAATTACACCTATGAAAATCAAGTTTATCATGAATTATAAGAATTGCGCACATCAAACTGCATTAAAATCGGATTCACAACGAGCCAAAGACTCAGCTGAGGAGCCAAAAGGAGCCAGAACGAAAACGAAAACGAGAGTCAGCTGCAGTTCGCAATACAAAAAAGTCTACAAGTTTAAAATACTTTTTTGTGCGTACGATTTTTTTCCTTTTGCCTTTTCTGACGATGCTTGACGTTTATTTTGAACTTGTTATGAAAATTGACGTGTCGATAGTCGATACTCGATACTTGATGCAGAAATGCATATTTAAATAATCAGAAAATCTCGAGTCTCAATTTTTCACACATCAAAATTATTCAGGTTTAGAACAAAAGTACAAATCACGAGTTTTGAATGCTCATTCTGTAGTCCAGGTATTTTCTTCGTTTTTGTCCAGTGTAAATTGTTAATTGTACGTCTTATACAAAAGAATATTCCACGTCCAAAATATTTTCCGTCTGAGCAAATTGCCAACGATAATTTTTGTATTTATTTCACTTTTGTGACTCTGTCGACTCATCCAGAATTTACTAATAAAATGTGCGATGCAGAATGCTCAATGCACATTTCATATCACAGTGGTCAAATGATATATTTAGTGCGTTACGATAAATGTAAATAGATTGCAGAGTAAATTTGTCTTTGTTTGAGTACCTGAAATTCATGTGCTTGTTTCCTCTGTGCACTGCACTCTCACAGACTGTGTACTGCGCGGTGTACAATTTCCCAGTAAATGCACAAGAATGAAACTTGTTTGTCTGCTCATCTGCACTTGGAATCTCGAGTCTCGAGATAAAATATGTAACTACAAAGAAACGGATTTGTAAATCGGGTGACTCAGACTCATTTCTTGAGAATTATGACGAGGTGCAAAAGGATTGTGGATTTTAAAATCCTGGCCTATTCATTCATTTGTTTTCCTGTGGTCAAAATCACAATTCTCACAACCAGTTCTCAAGTCATTTGTGACAAAACAGACGAAAACGGTGGAAAAATGGATTCAGAATACACAAATGTCAACACCAACAGTCCAAGATCAGAAAATCCTGTCAAAAGGAACAAAACAAAAGTATGAAAATTCTATTCATTTTATTTGTTATTTATTGTGGAATATTTTACATTTTCCTTGTGTATTTTTTATGGTACGCGTAAAAAAAAGTTGTGAGATTAGTCGTAATTTTTGTGTGATTGTTTTGTGTTTTGTAATTATTTTGTGCAGGTTTTGTGGGTGGTCGGAATTGCGGTTGTTGTTGTCGTCATTGTAGTCGTTGTGCCTATTTTAACCGAGTCATTTGAATTCGGTGATGAGGAATCTCGGAATAACATGAGCAGCTTTGGAGAATTCATAGGAAATGGGTCGGACAATTCTACCTCTGACAATCAAGTGCTTAACATCGCGGGTTTAGGGGTTCATGGTGGAACGCGACCAGTAGCCGGCGGAACTGTAGTTCCAAGTAAAACGTGTCGACGAGGGAATTACGTTTACAAATGTTAACAGAAGCTGAAAAGTCGAAAACCCAAAGTACAGCCTGAAGCGTTTCCAATCATAAGTCCAAACTTTAAAATAAAAAGAATCCCTTTCAATTTCCTCTCATCTCAAATCTCAAGTCTCAAGTCTAGTTTAATCTTATGAAAACTTTTCACTGTCCAACGTCCAGTTTTCAGTTTTCCTGTCGGTCTACAAAATGACTAGTCCAATCTGTCGCGTGTATTTTCATTAATATTAGCACACATTTTTGTAGCGTGTAAATTGCAAGTAAAATTTAATGCCAAGTTACTGCGAACTACAAAATTTTCAAAGTCCATAGAAAAAACGGTTGCCAATACGGAAAAAGGGGAAAAAAATGTTAAGGAAAACAAAAGTGAAATAAATTAGCACAACTTTATCTAATTTATCTAATTCCTTCTTTCTTATGAATAAAAATACTTGGATTTTCTGTTTGTGAAAAAGTACAAAAAAATGGCATGATAAATTATTTTTTGTGTTTCTTGAAAATAAGTATTCATGAAACTGTCAGTAATTGCTATAATTAAAGGAAACTCGTATGACATTTGAGTTTCTCGTGTTTTTGAAAGTATTTACACATATCATTTTGTCGCTGTCATTGCACGTTGCGTGCAATGACTTTATTTATTTATTTATTATTTCAACGACAGACATTATGAAAACTTATATTTTTCGAGTTTACATCATGCCTAGGTGAGAGCACAAAAAATCAGTGCACTAGCTCTGCCCACTTGTTGTGGGTGGAGCCGCAAAGTTGAAAGTTGCTTCTACCGGGAAAATGGAAAGAGTTGCAAATTTTAAATGCTACGTGGATCTTTAATCTGTGACGTGTGGACTGTGGATTGTGGACTGTGGAATTATTTAGTTGCAAAATTGAAAAGGCATAATAAAGAGCTTTTGCACACTTACCCTTCTGCCCGACCACAGACAACACAAAACAAAACAGACAGTAGGGAACAGGTTTGAATTCATTTAAATTGGATCGGGTCGAGTGTGTAAACTTGATTGCGTTATCTCAACGCAATCGTATCAATTACCTTTAATTTGTTAACCTTGCGCATTCTGCTCATTCAATTTTAGCCTCGCCCATAAAATAATATTGACGATCAATCTTTACTTGTAAATAAAGTTCAACTGAGAGCTCATTCACGTAGTTCCAAATTCCAAATTCCAAACCACCAGTAAAACTGTGCACAAAATTCTTGATTATTGGGAACTTTCAATTCTAGACCATTTTTGACTATCATAAATAAATCTAAATCTAAATCTGAAAATCAAACGACGTAAAATCTGGAATCGTTGGTCAAATATCCATTTGCTCTCGGTGGTGAACAACAAACAACACGAGTCAAAAGTCTCAAATCTCAAATCTCAAATCTCAAGTCGCCAGATACAAAACAGAGACTAAAGAAAGAAGAAAGAAAAATAAGAATCAAAGATCAAGAATCCAAAGTTCAGAACCCGAGTCAAAATGTACAAAGGCGTAAGTTGCTTTGTTTTTCAACCGAATAAAAACTTATCAAACCTACTTTTTTCCAGAAATTATTGAAAATGAATTCGTGATTAATGTTGATTTTAAATGTTAATTGTTGTTTTACAGGGAATTGTGGGTTTTGGAATTGTATTGGCTATTTTGTCAAAGTCAACTTGAGAGGCAGTGCCAGTGCCAGTGCTGGAATCCAGCAGCGAAACTGGGACAACTGAACAAACTCCGATAAAGATGAGCAGCTCGGACGAAGAAATAAGAGGAGACTCTGAAGAGGAAGATTATGCTGTAGAAACTCATATTGCAAACCCTCATGTAGACGGTCATGGGCTAAATCGAGAACAACCAACAGGAATTGTAGTTCAAACCAAAGTGTGTAGAAGAGGGAATTTAGTTATTCCTTGCAACCCGAAAGTTTCCACTCCTAAACCAAAAAACTAAAAGATCTCCAATCTCCACTGTTTTTTTCTCGCTGCTCAAGTACACGAAGCGTGTTTGTTTCATTTTGAAACCAAGGATATCAGATATCAAATGGTGTGTAAATATTAAATATGCTGTGGTTGTTGGTTGTTGTTTGTTGTGTAAATACTTAATACTTAATACATAGGAATGAACAAGGTTTTGTGCTGAGCGCTGGTACAAATTACAAGTGCAAAATGTATAAATAAAAGTTTTATCTGTCATATTTATTTTTAACGCGATGCGAACAGACCCCGGGAAAATTGTGTATAATTATTCATTCCATATTCCTCATGTTTTGGTCAACTAATTAAATAGAGTCTAAAAGAAAATACGAAACCGCAAAGGAGAGAGCAAATATTCACGGACACTGAATTAACAAAACCACTTTTCTGTTTTGTCCATTTATTTGCTGCTTAATATTTTGATGCTGAGTCCTGGATTCTAGATTCTGGATTCTGGATTTTAGAACAGCAAAAGACACAACAAAAAAAGAAAATCCGCCAGCATATTCTTACATTTAACAGACATACATTTACATTTCACATTTTCCTCTTTTGCTTAGAAATTTATTCATTTTTCTGGTTTTCCGCTCTCCTCATTTCTTTTAGCCGCTCTCTACATTTTTATGCGTGAAAAACATCAAACTTTAAAGATCCATGTAGACCAAAACATTTTGGAAGTGTATCAAGTATCAAACGCGTGGATTTAAAAGTGTAAAGTGTAAATTTTTTAAATTAATTATTTTTAAAAGAGGAAAAAGTTTCGGAGCAAGGGAATTTTCCTTTGTGATTCATCATGACTGATTTAAAGAGGATTGAGTTTTTGTGTTTCATGTGGATTTTCTTTGGACTGGTCAATTTCTGTCATGCGAATTCTACTGATTCTGATTCTGATTCTGCGGATGTGGATATCTATACAAATAAAAGTTTCAAACCAGACATTCCACCCTCTTCAAATCACCCGTTTTCGGATTATCCTCCGACGCTGCAGAAATGCTGCGAGACGGACTACAGTTTAACCCTTGACGAGGCTGAAAACCCCATGTGCAACTCCTCGGACCACCCGCCGTGGAAACCAAAATTTATGATAAAAAAGGAAATTTATCCAAATTACAACTCGAGTCTTCCGTGTCCAAAAACATGGCACTTGATTTTGCCGTATCAACTCGAAGGAAAAATCAAAAGGGGGAAAAATTCTCCAATCATTTTTAAAGAGTAAGCGTACTAATTTTAATTGTTGCAGTTTTATCCGGTGACTGATTTTTAATCCCTAATGTTCAATTTTATTTTGAGCAGCGTTCGAGTTCTGGAGAGCGGACAAGTGGAAACGAGAGACACTGGAAATGACAAGTGGGAAAAACTGGAGCCAAATAAATATTGCATCGACGGTTTTTATGATCAACTCAAATCCGTTGATCCGGCAGAAAGTTTCATGGTTCTTCAGTGCAAACCGGAGGAGTCAAAATCAGGGGTAAAAACCAATTGATGTAATTCAACTTAATACAATATTTTGCTCTGCGAGCACAAAAAAATCCTTGAAATCACCTTGAAATTGGTTCTTGAAAAATATACTACATTTACAAGAGTAACAAATAAAGTAATAATTTCATCTTTTTCAGAAAACTAAAAGCACGGTCGTCACAGTCTTTGCTTTCATCTCGAGTTTTGTCCTTTTGCTCATCGTGATTGTTTATGCTTTGACCTGGACCCAGCAAAATATTCACGGATGGACACAAGGCGCTTTTTTCTTTTCAATGTTTCTCTGGCTAATTTCCTTTGACTTGAGATTCATTCACAAAGCATTGGACCGTTTTTGTGTGGTTATCGCCGTTGCCACTCATTTTTTCCGCATTTTCGCCTTTTGTTGGATGCTCCTGATGAACTTTGACCTTTGGTCGACAATCAGGTGAAAATCATACACAAAAACGGCGACATATGAAAAATAAATACATCAATTCAGATATTTTTCATTCTTTTCTATGTAATCCATCCCGAGTCTTTTCCTCTGTACCATTTTCAGCTCCATGACTGCGGCGAATGCGCGCTCAAATGGCCACAGACGTTTTTTGTGCTACTGTTTATTCTCCCTGGTGATTCCAACGATCGTTGTGACTATTTCACTCATCATCGAACACCAATTTGGGTAAAACAAAAAAGTCACAAGGAATATTATATGTGACTGTGAACGAGAAAAATATCCTTATAGGGATATTCACTTTATTGCATATTCATATACTTCAGTACAAGGGCT
>JAQGBH010005865.1:0-13490 GCA_034698265.1 Sminthurinus aureus | reverse complement strand
GAATTTTGGGCCTGAAGCCCAAAATCATAAAGAACGATACTCGTCCGTATTCCATACGGACGAGTCACTTGTCAAAGGCAAAACCAACAGAAATGAAACCTGAACTAAAATGTCATTTATGTAAAATTTGGACGCCGTTTGGAATTTTTATGTGAACAAAACCGAAAACATTCCCTCAGTTTTAGATGACTTCATTTTTTCTATTGCTTTCGTATTTAATTTACATGCTACAATTTACAGTTTACATTGTTTATGCAAGAAATCAACGCCGTTTAATATTTTCAAACGTTACACACCTAGAATCTGATGAACAGCTATAAGTTGGGCCATAATGGGCAGAAAAAATAGTTTGTGGAACAAGTTCAATATGGAAAATTGGACGCCGATGAGACTAATTACGTATAAAAAGTCACTGACTCGACCGCCACATGTCCAAATCAAAAAAATCTACAGATGAAACTCCTCCATTTTGATGTCTTGACATCTTCCAAATTTTATAGATACCCTCGGCAACGGTGTCAAAATCCTCGTCAGCCATTTGATTCCCATTTGTTGGATGGTGAGCCAAAACCACTCGTTGAATTCTACGGCTGTGAATTCTGTACAAAATCTCTTCTCTCTGTAAAGTGAAAAAAGTCATATGAATAATAAAAAACTCTTTTTTTGTAAAATATTAGAGACAAAATATTTGTCATTGGGACAAAATTCACGATACCCTTTGAAGCCCATCTTGACAAAAATACAGCGAGTCTCTTGCAACTGCCCCGACGAGCATGAACAACACTCGTGGATTTGAATCATAAAGGAAATTTAATAGCTTGTTCATGATGGGAATCCAACAGGAATGCTCAATCCTGCAGTGTCTTCCACGTGGCTTGCTTGTTTTTGTATTGACCAGGACAACACCTACCCCACAACCCCAACACAGAATTTAAAGGATTTTACATATAAATGTAAACGAAAGTGTTAAAAGAGTTGATTCGATAGTGATAATCATTAATGATGAGACTTGCCTTGTTTCGTCCATCCGCTCAAACTAAAATTATGAGTCTGAGGTGGAATTTTGTCCAAACTCCTCAAATTCCTAGAAAATCTATAAGCCATCAACTCAAAAATATTAATGACACTCTCACTCACACTCTCGTTGTCCAAAGGGTCAAAGGCCAAACCCGAGGACATGACTAAATTTGAAGGTTCATTTCCAACAATCACAACTTTTACATGCTGAAAAGGAACAGTCCAAGTCCATGCCCATATTTTATCCACTGTCGGATTCACATCGTAACTGTTTTCTCCGTTTACACTTCTCAGTCCCGGACACGTTGACACAATTTCATGGTCCAGCTGAAAACCCAATGCAGTTTAATGTCAAATAGAGTATTTGAACATTCACAGATTATTTTACTTTTGTATTTTTATCCCGTTTCACAGGAATTAGAAACAGTTTATTTTTTATTGGGAATTTTTATTTGTGCTTACAGCTTTTAAATCCTGGTTCAGTTGTTGTAAATTTTTTCCGTATGACTCCTCAAGGGCTGCGCGCCATGAAGGTTCAATCGTTGTATTAAATTCGATCGCTTGAAATGGACCATATTCAAATCCAACTGGAGAAGATGAAGACGATGAGGATGCGCTCAAAGTTGACATTTTTAAAAATTCGTCCATTTGTATGGGTGAATAAAAAGTGGAAGTCAAATGTCCGAGTCAATGGAAGAAATGAGTTGTAAATTTATAAATATATTAAAACAAAAAAACATTTAACTCAGTGGACAGAACCAAATCCAAAATGCAGACGAGTGACTGGTGAGGGACCGTTTATCCAAATTGATAAACAAAATTAGAAGAACTATGAGCGGCTATTGCTATTGATTTCATGAGAATAAGACAGCTGCAGAGATACTTACACTACAAATCAAGTTTTTACAATGTACATTTGATGCTTCATGCGCTTGAGTTTAGACTCTCAACTTAACTAATGATTTTTATTATTTAGAAAACGTATTATAATTGAGCATTATACATAAGATTGAAAGTGTGTATTTGGTGTTTGGTGTTTGTACATAATCATGAGCTAGAACAAAAATAAACTAGAGCAAAATGAAAACTTGATTAGACATGCTTCACTTTATATGCAACGTGATGCTTTTTCATTTTACACTGTACACTGTACACTACACAGTGTATGGCCAATTGTGCACATAACGAGGATGTAAATGGTAAATACTCCTCCTTTTATTAACTGTCTAAAACTCTTTGATTTTTCCTTAGAAGTGTTGAGTAATTTAGAATTTATCATTTATGTAGAATTTAGAATTATGAACGAGTGACAGTTGAGAGTTCTACATTATTCAAATTAATTGAATTCAATGTTGTTTTCTTCTCTGCCTCTAGTTCCTCTTGCTTTTCGTCTTGAATAGAAAAGTACGAGTATAAAAACACGCCGAGAATGGTCATGGCCATCCCAACTCCGTTCAGAATTGTCACAGGCTTGCTAAAAATTATGATACCCGCAATAATTATAAAACCCCGCTTGGCGGCATTGGCTACACTGTAGGTTGTCGCTATCACACAATTTAGGACTGAGAAGGCCAGAAGAGCCTGTATAAAATTCAAACTCGCATCACCCGCCACAAGAAAGAGGTACGAATATTCATCGTTAAATTTTGAGCCCTAAAAAATAAAATACAAAGTCAAAGGTCAAATTTCAAAGGTCAAAGGTCAAAGGTCAGTGTCAAAAATTAGTCTAAACAGAAAATTCTGTGGAATGAAAAATTATATGGAAATAATTTTGAAAATAATAAATTAAAATCATACCTGAACCCACTCGAATAATTTTGGGCCGTCAATAGTCGCCCAAATTGGGAGGAACATGAAACAGGCAAGTCTTGTGATGATTGCCAAAAGTTCAAATGTATGAATTTCCTCCGCACCTTCAGTACTCATCAATTCTTTGTTCACAACATTTTGAACACTATTGAACATGAAATTAAATTAGGGAAAATCAAAAACCGCCAAAATTCAAATTTCAAATTTCAAAATGTTAGTTTATTGTAATTTTACCTGCCGCTGCAAGTTGCAGCAATTCCCAAGAGCATTCCAAACAAACTAAAGGCAGACTCAGTGTAGGATGCGATTCCAACGCCGAGCACAACCGGAACTAAACTTAGGTAGACTGGATACGATTGTCGGATGTTGAGAAAAAGCCGACTCAAAATCACAGTGAAAATAGGGGATGTGGCTCTAACTTAAAAAAACATCAGCATTTATGCATTAAATTTCTATAATATTTTCCTCAATGACACGATTTTCAAATTAGTCTATTTTTCTTTGTATTATGTATTTTATGTTTGAAATTACTCGTTTGATTATATGGCACGGATACGTTCCACACAGCGAGATGTCCAGTCACCGTACTCAGCGTTTTGAGAATCCCCATGGGAATGATGAACCAGAGGAATTGTTTCCATGAGGACACAGGAATGTTCCTCAATTTCATAAAGTACAAAAGAGGGAAAGAATATACAGTCGTTGAAACGAGGTGAGACATGCTCAAAGTGAAGGGATAATCAAACTTTTTTGATATCCATTTTGCAGAACTCCCTTTTATAGTTGAAACGATGAACCAGAGGAGAATCAGGGAAAATGTCACTACATATTTCCTCAGTTGTGGACTCCAGTTCTCTATTTTGATCCAAGGCATTGGAATTTAAACTTAAATTTGATACTGTGTACAATTTTTTGCACAGGAATGCCTATGTAAATTCCAATGCAAATACAAATACAAATGCAAAGTTGACTTGACGGTGAACTGAGAACTTAAGAATGAAGTTAAGACTTGAGAATTAATGTGCAAAACAGCGTGTGTGTATCACAGTCAAAAGACAAGAGACAGAAGAGAGAAGAGAGAAGATGGAAGACGTGCTAAGTGTAAAGTGTGTCGAGATTCTAAATTATTAAGATGAGAACTGACTTGAACAAAAAACAGTCACACACTTGTATTTTGTACTTACTCTGCACGCTGCATGAATGTGAACCGCCAGCTGAAATTTCACATTCTCCAAGTTGGAAGTGCATGAGCTCAAGACAAAGTTTACTATTTACTAGTAAAGAAATTTGATGACCTTGCGTAGAAAAAGGTTGAATTGAATATTGAATAGTTGGCTATGGTGCGCTCTATTCATCGTTCATCGTTCAGCGCTTATCATCTAGACTCAATTTTCATTTCATTTCTCAGAAAAAGAATGTGACTAATATTTTTTATTTCCAGCAAAGTTTATAAACAGACGTCAAATGTTGATTTATCTATAACTGTAAATCATGTAGCTGTACTTAAAAGTTAACTGTTTATTACAGGGAAATTCCAAGAAAATTACAAATAATGTGACACTTGAGTGACTTTTGACTTGTGTCTCTTTTAAAATATGTATATTCAATATTTATTATTTATTATCAAGAATCAAGAATCCACAATCTAGAGTTTACAACTCAATTCCGTTGTAACTGCAGATTCGTTTTGTCTCTTCTGGAATTTGCTTGACTCTTCTTCTGAGTTCCTCCTCCGCCTCAATAAATGCGAGTTTCAGCCCACCCATCGAGTGCCACTGCATGTGGCAGTGAAAGAGCCAAACGCCGGGATTATCACTGATGAAACGGAGGACGAGCCAGGACTTTCCTTCAACCCATGCTGTATCCCGCGGAGCTCCGTCAAAATCCAAAGCAAATGGAGAATTTACATCCGCTTGATCAGCTTTGATGTAATCACCATCATTTTCCTTTCCTGTTCCCAACACCCAAAATTTGTGACCGTGGAGATGAAGCGGATGACCTCCGTCGTCATGGTTATTCACAATTAGCTGGACAATTTGTCCCAGTTGAGGGAGATAGATGGGATGAGCGTTGGGAGGGAGGGGCTGTTGGTTGAGAACGCGGGTTAAAAGTGGCGTGTTTATTTCATTGTTACTGTTGTTGTTGTTTGTGATTTTGTAGCTGTATGAAATGTTGTTGAACGTTAAATAAAATCCCTGATTTCTATGGTGATCGTCCTCCATTTTCTCAATGGTGAGAGGGATTTCTAGTATTTTAGAAGGGCAGGAAGAGGGGGCTGGCTCGTGGATCGAGTAAAGCGAATGTTCGTCTAAAAAGACGGGAGAATTATTGTCAGTTGATGTTACAGATGGCGTGTCAGACGGTGTTTTAGAGACGGTGGGATTTTTGGGTGATTTAGTAGTGAAAGTGTCGTCAAAATTTTGAAAATACTGGAACTGAAATTTCCTACGGAGGTTTCTCTGCATCACGTCAGATGACTCGTATTGAAGAATTGCATGAGTTTCTGGATGGAGCACACCAGGATTTGATCTGATATCCGGTCCCTCATCCGGGAACTGATTGGTGAGAGCAGCGGAGCGAATGGCGAATTTTTGTTGTTCGCCAACTTTGATTAAACTATTGTTCATGGTGACGAGGACTGAGAATCGTTTCCCCGGAGAAAGTGAAAAGATATCCACGAGTGGTCCGGTTTTTGGTGTTGATTTTGATTGAACTAAATTTCCATCCGTTTCAATCACTTCAAGTTTATGCCCATCAATTGAAAAGTTGAAGGATGTGAAGCCAGCTGCATTTATCACTCGGATTCTATAGGTTTTTCCTTGACTCACCCAGAAGCGCCAGGCTGTTTGCAGATCCGAGTCACAGGTCATAACGGAGCTATGATTTTTTGGGGGTTGGGCCTGCACTTGATCACAGGGATAAGAACCCCGCCCATTGACTAGAATTGAATCTGGAATGGGTTCATTGCCATCACTATTGGGTGATAAATACCATTTTGCTATCTCCGCGCCCGACTTGTGATTCCAATCGGACAGAAGTAGGACAATTTCATCTTGTGGGTCATAGCGTCGAATGTAGGGGTCAGAATCAGAAGGGTCATTTTGAGCTGGATTCAAAATAATCAGAGGACCGAAAAGACCTTCTGTGTATTGATGAACCACATGCGAGTGCCACCTAGTGAGAAATTGAAACATTGAAATAAACATAATTTCATTCGATTTTCCCATAAAACAAATCTTATAAAAGCTATTATTAAAAAAAATGGTTGGAGTTTATAGTCCGATATGACGTCATGTCTTTACGCGACTCGTAACTCATCTTTTAGTTTATTAAGTCAATTTCTTTTCGTTCCTTAATTATGGGTTTGGAAGTCGGGAGTAAAAGCTATTATATAAAATTATGTAAAACAAGTAGACCTACCAAAATGTGCCCGTTTGCTCCAGTTTAAAAGTGTATGTTTGAGTTTTGCCGGGTACAATTCCACATTGGGTCACACCCTCCGCCCCGTCTTCAAATTGACTGCCATTTTGAAAAAGCCCATGCCAATGGATCGTGATTGGTTCAGACTGACCGTCAATATTATTGGTCACTCGAATTGTCACTTCATCCCCCAAATTTCCAATAATCATCGGACCGGGAAATTGACCGTTGGTGGCCAGTATCTTCCGAGCTCCAACGCCGTCTGGCGCTCCATCAATGTAACTCACATTGAAATCATAGTAAATTTTCCTAGACTTTCTCACCACTGTTTCAGTAGGAAAAAGCAAAAGAAAAGCAAAAGAAAAATAAATTGAAAGATACATAATATACAAAAACTCCATAGTATAAATTCTACATTCTACATTTTACAGTAAAAATGTATTACCAATTGTCAACTAGATAAAAAAAATCGCTTACCGCTCTTATGAATTTGACTAATTTTATCCAGTTTCAAAGAAATTTGTTGAACCGTCTGGTTCAAACTGGCCAATTGACTCTGAACTTGTTCATGTTGATTAGTCGTAAGTTTTAAGAGTTGTTTGAGTGAATCAGACACATCTTGAGAAAAACTGAGAGTCTCATTCTCATTGTTTTGAGCACTTGAAATAGAAGTAAATCCAACAACAAAAAGAATGATTGTAAATCCTATTCCAAAATTAGAATCACAAAGAAACATGTTCAATGTTCTATTAAGGGATTAAAAAATCCTGGAATTGAACAAAGAACGACTGTTCAAATGTTCACGAGTGGACACTTGAGCACTTCGACACTTAGGTAAAAGTTATTGAATAGAAAATTTTACTTCCCTGGATCTTTTTATACCGAGAGTATTTGAACTTTGAACTTTAAAAGACATGTACCTATGTATATATTAAAAAAGGTGCCTTTTTGAGAGTTGGGAGTTGGAACTTGGAGCATCCGCGTTGTTTGTTTGTTGTTGAAAGAAGCAGGTTTCTCTGTAAACGTTAAATGTTGAATGGGGAATTTGGAATTTACTAAGAATCTCTCGTAATATGAATCCTTCGTTTGTCCTTTTCCAAGTTCCATCGATTCTTGATTTCTCTCTTCTGTCGTCTGCAACATGAAGAATACAGAATACACAGAGTGTACAATGCTCGTTTATCTAGAATCTACAAGAAGAATCTAGACATTCTATAATATTTTATGTACATTTTATGTATGTCTAATGTCTTATATCTACATATTGTATTTGCATAACGGAGTGGCGGAACTAATTGAGTGACTCACCACAACTGTAGTCACGGAGAGAGTTTCCAGCTTATGTACTTATTACAACAACATGAACTTGCATTGAATTGTATATCATATAGATTTCTCGTAAATCTTTATTATCATGTTCTCCTAACTCTTAACCTTGGACGTGTTCTGTTTTCTAGTAAAACTTTATCAGTGTGCTTCTTTGCATAATATTTAAATGCGTAGATAGTAAATATTAGATTGATGCATTTTACAGGCTTCCATCCTCTGCGAATGTCAACTTGTACTTTTACACAAGTAAACTCCAAACACCAAAGCAACACCCATTATTTTAAAACTCGTAGGAATTAATTGTTCAATCCAAATTTAAAGCTCTAATTATGGATGAAAGATCTCGAGCAACCGGGCTCGTTACAGAATGCTCATTGATCTAAGCGGCGTCAAAGCAAGTCAAAATTTTAGAAAATTAAAATAAACAGACAGGCTCACTACTAGAGTGATATTAAACTATATAATATCTCTCTAGTGGCTCACTTTTATTTTCATTTTAGGAAAATAAGTAACGGAAATAAAATTGGGTGTCTCTTGTTTCTTGAGTCTTCCTTCTTCGTGCATATCCATAATGATAAAAGGAGTAATAATAACAAAGGACAAGGAGGAAATAATATTTGTTTACTGTTTACATATCACAAAACAAACATCAATCAATCATAATATAATAGAGCATCATATTTAGTTCCTTGTCAATTGTCAAGTTGGAAATTTTCAATTAGGACTAATTGGAATTTTTACCATTATTTTACAATGTTTGCTGTTGCCTGCTGATATATTTCGGAAATTATCTAGGGCTCCTCTGTCAACAGAGTAATGAAATATCGTGCCACAATAAATTGTTCTTTTATTTCTAGTTTGTAGCTTGTAGCTCATAGCCTGTGGTAACAAATACATACAAAACATAGGGATGATAAAAATATAATTTTAGTGCATGTCACATTCCATTCATCCGAAATAATCAGAAAATTCACACCGTCACCATGGAAGAAAAATTGTTAACTGCATTTAAGCCCGCTTTAAGAGTTCTTCAGTGCGTTGGATATTTCCCATTATCTTTAAAAATTGGTAAGCTCCAGCATGAACAGTTTAAAATTAAACTAGTAAAATTGAGCTTTCCTTGGATTTGGTGTGTCCTCCGGATCATCCTTCATTGTATTTTAATTGGTATTTTTATCTGGAATCTACCCATAATATTTTCAAGCATGGACATGATGACATCAACAGAGAAATTTGCTTATATTCTCATAGCAATCAGTTTTTTACTCCCAATTTTGTGGTTCCTCGTCCAATCTCTATTGAAAGCGAGACAAACTGAAGAATTTTGGGTAAAAAATTGCGTACAACTACAAAAGTTTCAGACCCTTTGTGAAAATATCAAATCCAGTTCTAGGACCAGAACCAGAACCGGAACCGGTGAACAGTCCAAAGTCAAACAATTGAGTGCTGATGAAGAAATTGTTTCTTCCTTTGATAAAATTCGGAAAGAGTCAATGTTTTGGTTGCAGATTGATACAGTTTTAGTTGTACTGATGGCAGTTGTTTACCTTTTCATGCCGCTCTTTTACCCTTACACTGCGACAACGGGAATTGCGTATGACACGACAACGGAAAGTACTAATCTGTGGCTAAGCGTCCTGTATTTTTTCCCAATTACAATTTTGTATCTATTTTCCATGTTCTCCAATTTCGTCTACCCAATTTACATCAACTGTTTCATCAAGATTCATTCCGCGTGTCTCGCAGCCATGACAAAACAACTGGGAGAAAATATAGGAGAATGGAATGAAAAACAACCATCAAAAACAATAGAGCATGAAAATCTCCGTGGAACCTTCTTATTTTTGAGCGAGACCGAGAGAGTTCAAGATTTTTTCACGTGCTATGAAATAATTGAGGATTTGGTGGAGGAATTTAATTCCTTTTTTGGCCTGGATTTGATTGTAGAGCTAATGTCCTCAATCCTTTTACTTCTTATTTACATTTTCTTTGTGATATTTTGGATGTCGTCTGGGTTCCACACCTCATTTTGTCAAGCTGTCCTTCTCATTTACCTCTTTGCACAAAACATTTACATGATGGGAACACAAGGAACAGTTTTGAGGAAGGAAGCCAACGGATTTTTAAAGACGGTTCATTCCATTCCACTGGTGTTTTTATCATCGGATATGAAAATTAAAGTAATCATAACGAAAGTAATCAATATTGAAAAACAACTTGATAGTTGCGTGTAAAATTGTCGTTTTCTATTTTACATAAAATTTGTTGATTTTTTTTTAACTAATAATTTTAGCTTCAAATGTTTGTCATAAAAATCTCAATGAATCCCCTCGAAATTTCACCTGGACAATTCATAAAGCTGGACAGGCATCTCATTGTTTCGGTAAGGAAATTTTCCATATTATCAAAAAACTACTGAAGTGGCAAACATTCCAAGTGCAAAGGTTAGCAGTCATCACGTCAATTGTATTCATGCAAAAAGCCTCTCGAAAATCTTGTGCATGCCAAATAAATGTTTGAAAGGACTCAGATTACAGATTTCTAAGTAAACGTGGAATTTACTGCGAATCTCTCGTCTTTTGGTAAAGAAGCCTAAGAAAATATGCATATTGGTTCATCTTAATCTCAATTTCAGTATTAAACTGTAGTTTCAAATATCAACTCTTTTCCGTTTATGAAAGATTCCCAGTAAATTCCACATTTACTGTGAAATCTGCTTCTGTCAAACTTTTATTCTACCAAAAATTCTAAGAGGTAAATAATATTAAAAAAATGTCTATATATTTTCAGATTTTATCAGCCATGGTCACCTATTTGATAATTCTGGTGCAGTTTCGAGGAAATGATATGAACAATCCAAATCTCTCATCAAAATGTAATACGAATTTTACAATGTGAATAAATACATAAAGGCATTGTAAAATAATTAGCGGACACACAAGCTTGCACGGAGGATTAGAATAAAAAATAAAATCTAGATCGTCTTTAAAAAAACAAATTATTTAAATGTCTTTTGAAGATAAATATATTTTAAAAAATCTCATTTTACCCCGAAAAACTAATTTTGGGAAGCAGCAGCCAGAGCCATCAAACGCCAACTACATGAACTAGTATTTAGCGTGAGATTTCAAATCAAAAAGGTGCTTCCAAAAAAATTTTTTTTCGGATTTCGACTGATTTTTTAAATCAAATTTTGACAAAATGTCAGGACTAACTTCACGTGTAAGTACAAATATCAATTAATTACTAATAAATCCTTACTAACCGTATTCATTTTAGTATTGTTATATTGAATTTAATGTAGTTTAATGCCGTTTTGTTTCGTTCTTTATTTTCACCATCAACTGACCGCATGGTCTTTTATTTTTTATTTCAGTTTCATTCATGTTTCAATCAAATAAATCTTTGATTACTTTTTTATCAAACCTAATGTCATTTAAAATTTAATTAATGTTTATGATACTTTTATTTTAAAATGTAGCCCATCAAGATTGATGCTGCGGGTCATATGCTGGGTCGATTGGCCGCAACAGTAGCCAAAGCCCTTTTGCAAGGTAGTCGTGTTGTGGTTCTTCGAGCTGAATTAATTAACCTCAGTGGTAATTTTTACAGGTAAATAATATACGAGTATTGAGCTTTGATACTAATTAACCTTCATAATTTAGTAAATCATGAATCTAAAAATAATGTTGTTTAAAACATAATTTTTTTTATTGGTATTATTTATTACAGGAATAAATTAAAGTATTTGGCTTTCTTGAGAAAACGATGCAATGTGAATCCTAAAAAGGGACCGTTTCATTATCGTGCTCCATCAGAAATTATGAAAAGAGCTATTCGAGGTAATAAAAAAAAGAAATGAATAACTTATGTTCAATTAGAATAACTATGCAAATTACTTTATTCAAGGAATGTGTGTGTGTTGAGACTAGAGGCGTTTGTATGACATAAATGCAATATTAGTTTATGAGTTATGATACATAGTATTTTTGAAATAGATAATAATATATTAACGATTGATAATTATTTTTGTTTGTTCCTACAATTATTTCTATTCAAATAAATAAATAGGTATGGTGCCTCATAAGACATCCAGAGGAAAGGAGGCACTTAGAAGATTGAAGGTAAATCAATTTAGAATATAAAAGAAAATAAGTTGCATATTTCAGGTCTGCATAATAAATCAACTACATTGAGCTGTTGTCCAATCATTATTGTATAATAATAATATCATAATAATTATTGTGTGTAAATTTTCAGATCTTTGAAGGAATTCCACCTCCATATGATAAAAAGAAGAGGACTGTTGTACCTCAAGCCATGAGGATCATGTGTCTTAAACCAGGTCGTCAAGTAAGTTGTTTTTGTCAATATCAACCAATAATTAATTATAATGGATAATGGAGAACAAAAAATTCACAATATAATATAAATAGCATCATGATTTAAAGCTGTATATTTTTTAAAGACAATAATAATTAATTAATATATATTTTTTATTATTGTATTAGTACTGTTATTTGGGTCGTTTATCCAGTGAAGTTGGATGGAAATATGCTGCTGTTGTCAAAACCTTAGAAAATAAGAGACGAATGAAGAATGCTATTCGAGAAAAGACGAGAAAGATCAAGAGGGTAAGTTGTTTTACAAAACATAAATGTTTTATATTTTAACATAACGTAAGATAATTCAAAAATGTTTTTAATAGTATAAAATAATTTTACTATTAAAAACATTTTTGAATTATCTTATGTTATATCTATCTCAAAGTTTTAGACTAAAAGTAAAATTAAGATTTTTAAAACAACCATATTTTGCTATAATGTAATATAATAATATAGCAACAGTATCATTATATTACGAAAATACAATAATGAAGAAACTCATGTTATAATAATACTTTTGATTTTTTTTATTTTGCTATTTTTCTACACAGAAACTCACCAGAACTGCTACAGAGAAAGTGGCTAAGCAAGCTGCACCGTTCAATGAAATAATTGCACAATATGGATATTGAAAAATTATTTTTTAATTTGTGAGTTTTAAAGATTTTGAGCAAATAAAAATAATTTTCCGAATTATTGAGGTACAATCATAAACCATAATTGTTTCTATTCTAATTTTATTCTACTGTTTTTATTATCTATGTTCATTCATACCTATTGCCATTTTAGAATGCTTTTTTAAATAATTAAGGGCAAACAATGACTTTTTCCATTCCATAGTTAGATCAACATATTTAAATACTTTGAAGTACATATTATGGTATTAAATTTGTGAACTATTTGCATCAACAATCATGTTTATAAAGATATTCAAGCTTGTAGATTACAACTAAGAGTTTCATGCGTATCCTCCAAATTAGCTATATTTCATTTTAGTTAAAAAATACCAAATTTAATTTAATTTATTACTTTAGAAAGTCATCTCTGTTAATTTCCTTGGAAGTGTGAATGATGTTATGATATTTTGATACATTATAATATAGATTTTTATGGTATTTTGAAATTTAAAACGCATTTTTGAAGGTTAGAATGGCTTATATTATGATTTCAATGTCTTCATGTCGTTTCCACATTAGTTTTATTGTATACTACAAAGTTCAGTGAATAATTGTTATTTATTTCAAGGAGCGCGACAAAATTATTGTTTTTCATAATCGGCAGATTTTAACTCATAAAAGTTATTGACAAAAATACACGTAAACTTTTTTGTTATAAAGTTCCATATTACATTTTTTAATTTGACAACATGAGGAGCAGACTGACGACTTGCGAAACGACGTAATCCACGAAAATGAGAGTATTTTCTCTCTCCATCAGATAAAATCCACCCGCCTGAATTCCCAAACATTGAACGGATCTGCAAATTCGTTTGTATTCTTCTCTTGTCTTTACATTTTGTTTTGGATGTCT
>JAQGBH010005864.1:0-13491 GCA_034698265.1 Sminthurinus aureus | reverse complement strand
TGAAATGCACAAAGATATTTCACCATCAGATATAGATTTTATAGATGCCCGTCATTTGACGGGCGTTTTTACTTGTACTTAATAAAACACAGACGCTGATAATAATGCCATAATAAAACCATGTAGAACAGCTGAATGATCCATATTCTAGATTCTAGATATACTATTGTATTTGTCTACTTCTCCTTGCGTCTTTGGTGGTACTTGAATTTAGCATTGTAAATTCACGAGTGAAAAATTGGGTATATATTACATACACAGTACACAGGATGTAGATGTAGATTTGAATGTCACTTGTTCCTTCTAGATTCGAGATTCGAGAATCTTGAGGCTTGAGCTTTCAAGATCTGTCATCGTCAAATCTGCCAGAAATTGCACCTGATATTTAATTTAAATGTGCAGACAGGATAAAAAGACAGGAGCTCAACTTAAATTATACACAACATACAACATAGAAAATACAAAATACGGTACAGTATCAAGTAGGAGAATTGTATTGAAATTGTATTGAATTGTATAAAAATGAATCATGTACATGTCTCAAGTAAAACATCTGGAGTGCAAGGAGATGCACTTGGCATTATTTATTCTTTCAAAGTACGAGTTACGAGTTACAAGTTGCCAGTTACAAGTACCTACATTATTATTATTATTATATTCTTTCTATATTTTAAATGGTGATTGTCAGTGTTAATCCTCTTTTTTACCTATAGACATGCCGAGCTTAATATCATACAATACGTACACTACACACTATCAGTGTTACATAAGTATAACGCACAACAACATTTAACATGTAACACAGAACAATGAAATAGCATAATTTTCCCTTTGCTCTTATTCTGTCTCATTATTGTGTAACATTCAACACTTAACATCAAACTTAGTTATTTTATTTACTCCGTTTAAAACAAGACCACGAAATTCCCTTTTGGCTCTACACATTTATGCACGTACATACAAACACATATATTATACCCATTGCATCTCTCGTCTATCTGAAATCCATTATATAATCAAGAGGAATAAAGAGACTCGAGCTTAAAGACAAGAGCATATTACTACATATGCGTACAATTTACAAAATTCCTTGTTGGTTAACCCCAAAACGAAGTAGATACAGTGAAACCTCCTTCATCCTTAATCCAACACGATTCAATCATGACAAAACATAGAAGACAAAACCGTGGAATTTGCATTGCAGATTCAGAAAAATCGCCTAAAATTAACAAAAGTTTACCTTTCAAAATGGTGTCTGCGCATTTAACATGTATACATATGACATATGACATACACAATTGACAATGAACTTTGGCTCTTGACTTTTGCGTCCCTTAAATTTGACAGTTGACATTTGAAATTTTTGCTCCATTTAAAATTTTATATTTAGTAATCTGACTTGTGAGGTTTTACTGTATGTGGAAAATAGAGAAGAAAGAAGAAGCTGAAGTGAGATAGGTTTAAAAAACTTTTATTCCTTACGGGATTGACCGTTTTCTTTTGTGTCGATACGCATGGTTTGTCATCTATGTAAGGAATCCTTCGTTTATCTTGGTTCTGGTATGTAGATGTGTATTCTGTATTCTGTATTCTGTATTCTGTATGTATGTCTCGGCATTATATTCTTCTCTGATCCATCCTACTACACAATATACAATATACAATACACAATTATGTAGTTTACAGAGTCTATATCTATGCATGTTCTGTGTATATTATTATTAGCTCATGTGATATGGTTCTTGTGTCTTGTGTCTTGTGTGTACTTGATCTTGGTTCTTGATTCTTGGTGTTTTGTCTTTTTTATCCAATGCTTTTTACATTTCCCATTTTACTGTGTGAAATATAGGTAGGTAGGTAGGGAATAGGGAAAACAGAAAATACACACTGGGGTAAACATGCTCAAGTCTCAAGTCTCAAGTCTCACTTATGCACTATATCTCTTGTATATTTGATACATGTGTTTCCTAAATAGTACCATAAATAATATAGTATGATTTTAGATTAAGAAGCTCTGCAATGTGATGTGTGTTCTCTTTATTCTTAATTCCTAATTCCTGCATATGTACACTATATTATATGACTTGTTTATTCTGTATTCTGTATTCTGATTTAAATTTATCTGCGATATATCTCTGTAAGATATAGGAAACTATATGGAATATGGATGCAAGTACCAAAGTTTTTTATTATGATTATATAACATGAGATGTGATACATAAAACATGTATGCACTTGTATATGGTCTACGCTTACATGCGTATCTACTAACTACTAACTGCATGATATAATGAGATTGAGCACTGAGCACTGAACATTGAACATCTTCTGCTCTTTTCTCTTCATGTACTTGATGCAGTACACACTTACACAGTACACAGATGAATTGTGAGTTGTACATCATGTTGCACATTGCACACGCTTGTGGTAGTGCTGATTTTGGTACATTTGGCTAAAATTATGCTATACACAGCTGGATCAAGAGGGAGGCCTTTTTGCACTTCTCCAATCTCAAACCTCAAATCTCAAATCTCAAACCTCACCCTCCGTCCAAAAAGCAACAACATTCAACAGCTTAGAACAGCAAGCCAACAACTTATTTCAGTTGTTTTTTACAACTTGTGTCGTCGTACATCGTACAACTACAGATTTTTACAAGCAGTCCAGTTTATGGATTTTTACAATCATTGTCATTGTCAAATGCACCCGGTTTAATTTTAATTTTTAATTTTATTGGCTGATTGCATTGATGGTTGTCTAACGGCAGAAATTCCGGGTGAATTATTTATTAATCTGTGAAAATAATAGTGTAATTCTGTTTTCTGATCGACTGCAATCAATATTATTTATAGTTTATTAATCATGAATCATGAGTCGACAGTGGAGCTCGAGGCCTCTACTGATTTTGTTTTTTCAGTTACAAGTGACAAGTGAAAACGTTTTTTAGTCAGAATCAGTGAATTGTGATTGGTGTGACTGTGTAAAACATGTGAAAAGTACTTACTGATACGCAATAAGCAGTATTCAATTTTTATATTAACAAAGTCAAAAGTACACAGTGAAAATCTTTTTTTTTAATAGCTTGTCTGATTCAGATTTGTGTCTATTTTTTGTAGTTTGGTTTGTGCGTACTTTTGTGTTTTGTGTTTTGACAACAATAAATAATTGTGACGGAGTTAATTAAAAATTAAGCGTTCCTTTAAAAAAGTGCGAAAATCAAGAGAAAATCAAAAGAGTCAGATTTTACTTTATTGTGAATTGTGAGCTGTGCATCATGTGAAGTTGAGTGGTGTACATATTCTTCAAATTTTGTAGATCCAACTGACTGACTCGTAAAATAATTCAAAATTCCAGGATTCCAGATTCCCGAGTTCAATCTCTGACCCAATATAAATAATAAATAAATTGAAAATGGCCAAATTAAAGGACGAACCTGTTTTTACTCGTCGTGCAGTTAAATATAAAACTGGGAAATCACCATCACTTTTTGTTTTTGGAACTTGCCTGTATTTACAGTTAATTTTGTTCCAGCTCCTGTGTTTTTCTAGTTCTACATTTGGTTTTGATCTAATCTCTACACTGATGAGTCAGAGTCCATCAATGCCCAATATAAAATCGCTAGTGTCATCGGACATGTTGTCAAAAATGAAGGGTCTTTTGCCGTCACTCCCTTCGGGTCAAAGTCATGATCCCAAGGATGTGGCTCAAATTGAGAAGCTCCTAGCAAAAATGAAACCAGCCGAAGGACGATTTGATCCTCAACTCATGGAACTCCTTGCACATTTTGATGCAAGTCAAAGAGCTAAACATCATCCACGTCCAAATCCAAATCCACATCAACATCAGCATGAACATGAACACGAAGATGAAAACGGGCATTATTCGGATGAACAAAATCCCTCATCCACACCTTCTGACCCCATCATCTTTAGCACCACAGACGGGAAGCCTAAATTTTCCTCTAAATTCCGTCTGGATGAAGCCATAGAACCGAATGAGGAGCATTTCAATCAAAATCACGACCAGCACCAGAACCAGCACCAGCAAAACCAAGAAGAAAAGGGTTCACATCTCTTGGACTTAGATTTGAATCATGTGATCGATCCAAATATTAGAAATCACCGCCTGTACGAATTGGACCAAGACAGATTTGACAATGATCAGGGGAGATATGAAACGTATGAAAATTTTACGGCTCTGGATCAAATTGAGGATTTACAGGCGGAGGAAAGTGGTGGTGGGCATGGTGGTGGTCTGGAGGTGATTGTTCCTCCTCCCAGTGATATGAAAGTACGAAGGAAATCTCCACTTCCAGCATCAACTCCATCATCCAATAACGGATGGATTGGGCGACCATACACGACTTTGAGGCGATCCAGTCCAAAACCAAAGTCAAAACCAGTGTCAAATTCAAATTCAGAACCTGGACCAACCACATTCAGCTACGAGATTGATGCCGTCTCCATGGATACGTCCATTGGAGATGATGAGTATTCCTCAGCCTCCTCCTCCTCTTCTCAAATTGCCCATGACAGAGAACCCCTCAAACACTCGTCCACCGAGAAAACTGTCATCTACCCTCAAAATTATCATTATCACTCTCGACCTGGACATCGACAGAGTCAAAGCCAGAGTTCCAGTCCTCGTCCACAATATCGTCGGAAAATGAAACCAAACGAGCAAAATAAAAATGAGTACACGACGACAACACAAGCGGAGAGTTATGAAAAATCAACAGAGAACGAGCATCTTCATGCTGAATCCTCCTCCACAAAAAACATAAGATTTAAACCCAGTCCTGTGGACCTCAGCCCACCCATGATTTTCGAACCCGATCAGGATTTTTACACAGCCACAATTAGCAAGAACCAGAACCACAAAGCCAACAACAACAACAAGAGTGGGAGACGGCGTCAACCACATCATCATAATCGTAATCATCATCATAATCAAAATCATAATCACGAGGAGGAGGAGGATGAAGATGTTGATGCTGACGATGATGATAATGATAATGAAGCTCTTTATGCTACGGAAAAATCCTCACAAGTTTATCCACCACCTCCTTTTGACAATCCCTATGCCAGTACCACGGACCTCAACGTCTACTCCGATCAACCCGACTACCCCAAAGAACAACCCAGTTATCACAATGCAATGAATTATATTAAATCCAACAATAATAATAACAATCATAATCCACATGCTCATCCACATCCACAAATGATGGAACCAAATCCACAGTTAATGAATCATAATCACAATCTTCCAACTGTTCCCATGAACACGAAGCAGGATCGGATTTTACCCGGTCTTCACCAAGTACAACAGCACATTTCAAACATTCCCTCCATGTTCTACTCGGCTATGAATAGTGTTGGTGTTGGTGGTTCGGCTGGCTCTGGGGGTGGTGGTGGTGGGGGGTCGGCAATGAGAAATGGATATGTAGCTCAACCCTCTGAAAATGTGTATCATGATGTGGCTATGAATCCATACAGGACACAATTACAATCTCCTTCCTATCAACATCAACAACAACAACAATATCACTCTGGATACCAGCAGCAGCCTCAACACCAGCAACAGCCTCAACAGCAACATGACCTGGAATATTCAGCTGGTCAAAATTATTATGGACATCATCCAGCTCATTCCCACGGGCATTATGATGATGGCTCCTCCTCTTGGACATCCACCTTTTTCCTCCTGGGTGGTCTCATTGCCCTCTCGGCTGTGATTGCCTTCCTCCTCCCGTCCATTTTGACTGGGGGTGGTGTGACCGCAGGGAAGGATGATAAGACCGGCCTAATTGACGATGGAGAGGTTGAGACGGATCTCTGGACAGAGATCAAAGGTCTCTACACTGATATTGTCAATATTGCCAAGGGTGACTATACCAATTTCAACCGACAGCGTGTGAATCGTCATCGAAATGACCTGGTCAATATTAAATATGAGGATGATAATGAAAATGAAAATGAAGAGGATGATGCTGATATTGATGAGGATGATTACGGTCATGGGCATGGGAATGGGAATGGGAATAGGGGGAAAATTCAAAAGAGGAGAGGTCAAGCTGGTCAGTTGGCTGATAAAAATGGGAATAGAAACAAAAACAACAACAGAAACAATAGAAACGGGAATAGGGAAGAGGAGGAAGAAATAGATGATGATGACAATGTTACTGAAGAATCTCAAGAAGGAAGAGAAGAAACTACAACTTTCCCCTCATCATCGCCATCACCATCTTCCTCCTCTTCTTCTACAACTTCATCATCGAGGAAACATCATGATGATCACCAACTAAAAGAGGAAAAACCAGAAGAGGAAACTCACAGTGATAGTCTGGAGAGGATTGACGAGGACCAGGAGAAACTCTCACATCCCGACAACATTCAAATAGACAAGACAGACACAGAGGCGACCAAGACGAGGCCGAGTAGGGAAAATATCAATGACTCCTTGGCCTTTGGTGTCCTCACGAGTATCAATCAGACCCACGGTGGTATGAACTTTGCTAATGCCTTTAATCAAACTTTACAAGCATGGGAAAAAGTCCCACTTATTGCCAATTGATTATTTATCATTAATACTTAATTTATCACATTTTTAGCTAGTTTTTAATTAAGTCATACATATCTGAAAATATTATAAGAAAATATCATAAGTTTTACTATTTTTTTACAACTACAAGCACATTAACCTATTGACTATTGACGACTATTGACGAGTTTACGTTATATTGTATTACCAATGGCAACGGGGTGAAAAAGACAGTTAACTTATTTCGATGCATTTTTCCCCATGTAAATACAGATACTAGATATTAGATAACTTACAGTTCCCACACAACGAATTAAAAACTAAAAGTAGTATGTACACTACAGATTTGTACATCATTTTTAGTTATTTTGTATAGCCGGATGAGGAAGGAGTAAGGAGCAAACAGATTTTTTCCTCTCTTCCTAATTCTAGATTCTAGACAAATTTAATTTAAGCATAAGACAAATGTAAAATGTAAATACAACAAAATAGGTTAGGGTTTCAAGTTTTAAGTATAAAGCACATATTTATTATGATTGCATATATTTATTTTGTATAGTTTTTTATGAATCATGAAGTGTGTGAATAGTGAATAATACTTATTTATTACTTGACTATGAGCTCTTCTTTTGGGGAGGGGTTTTTCAGGGTTGGAATTTGAATCTAATTTTTGTGCATACTTTTAATTTTATTTTATACAAGGCAAAAAGACAAAATAAAAAGAACAAATGTGTAAACTATGGACAGAACATACATGCTACATTATACGATACATTATACACCGATTAAATACATACCGAGTAAACTTTTGAGGGAAAAAGTAGTAGTTGTTCGAATGCACAGTGTAGCAGTATAATGTGCAACCATACTTTGTGCATAAGCGTGTGAAATATGAAATATGTAAAGAGTACAGACTCTGTACTACAAACTACACACAGTATAGAGTATAGAGTACAGAGATAGTTGTGTAAAGTTTAGAGACGTCAACAGTCTACATTTTACATTTGTGTCCAATAATCCCTGTCTAGTATCTAGGTAGTTGTCTATTGTCTATCCCATGACCATATTATGTTATACATTAGATATAGGCCTACAGAATCGACAGTAGATAAATATAATATATAATAGTCTGAAACATATTGACACTCATCTAATGAGTGAGGAAGATACAAAGCACAAAGTAGAAACCAGATAATACGTAGAATATTATAAATTATAATCATTATTAAGTTAAGTATTTTTGTTATCAATGCATATCATTTGTAATTTGTATAAAGTTAATTGTTGTTACTGTTGATTGTTAATTGTTAATGTTTGATGTTGAATCATTGATATTATTTATATGTATAGAATATCTATAATCTACAGACACTGTTGCATGTTGTACCAGTTTTTACGTGATACGTTATACGATAGACGCACAAGATTTATTTAAAAGAAACCATACCTCCTCGCAATTAATACATAATTGTTACTGTTATTTATTGTTAAAAGTGTAAAACCATGTTTGTGTAAATGTACAATGTACAATGATGAAAAAAATAAAAAATGTTGAGCAAGTTCAAGAATGCTAAATGCAAAGTGCTAAATGCTAATAAAAAAAATAATGGTTCAAAATCCATAATCAAAATCCAAATTTCTCACAATATTATTTTCTTGAGACTAGTTAACGGAAGACGGTCATCCTTTATCCGTTCTGATGACACACTACTATTTTTGTACAACGATCTAAAGTTTTCAATCGTCAATGTCAATCAGTGACTCAATAAATTGTTATGTGAGAGTGATTGAAACAACAATGAACACACACGGCACAGACATAGTTTTGTACCTTGTAAAAAGTATGCATTCACCATTCACCATTCACCCACAACTCACGACTTGCACAGGACAAAGTCATTTTGATTTTAATTTTAACTTTTGCTACCGGAAATCACAAAGAGGGATAGAAACTGCAAGTTCAAGGTTCTAGGTAAAGTGAATGCACAAGCCTACTAAACTAATTTTTTTACCAGCATTTTATCATTATGATTACGGGGGAGAAGTAGCCATACAAAATACAGAATGCAGAAAAAACTTGGACACGAGTAAACAAAAGCAGGATCCCTATTGTTTTTTCTTTCCCCTTTCCTTTCCTTTGACAGGACTTTGTTGAGAGTAAAAAGATGTGTTGATAGTTGATATGACTTGACATGATAATGTATGTGATAGACTACTATTTTATAACAAATATGATATGATAATAGTCTGCTGCTGACCATATGTATACTTATATGAAGATATATTATGCACTGCCACTTGACTTTTGACGCGTGGTTTACTTTACAATGTAAAATCAAGTAGGATAAATTGAACTCATTTATAGTTTCCGTTCTTATACTTTTTCTTGCCGTTTCGTTTTTATTTCATGTATAAATACAAACTACATGCATATGTATTGTACATTGTACATTGTCAATAGTCATCCGTCTCATAATAATAATAACAATAACAATGAATTTATCATAATGCTCTGGGAAAAAGTGTGAGGGTAAGACATTAACATATATGTAAAATGTACGCATTCGTGTGTCAGCAACTGCCAGACTTGAGACTTGATACATGTTCTATAAATGCTATACACATACTTCTCATAATATATCCATTCCATATCTCATAATATACTTTTTCATATCTCATAATATACAATTGCTGGGAAATTATATGGTAAAATATATAAAACATTTTGACCAACATACCTGTTTTGTTTTTAGCATTTGTGGAAAGGTGCATCTTCAATACGTGCTTCCATATGTAAATATGTGAATATGTGGAAAATGAGTGCGAAAACAGGCATTAAATGAAAAAAACATGCCATTTCCGCTCCCTACTCTAGTTTTTTTTTTCAGTTTATCCTCAGTCACTTTTCATGATTCCGAACGGAGCCAGTCACTTGTTTGAAATTTTGAAGCATACACACTTTTTCTGTATTTGTGTTTTGTGTCCAAGTTCCACAAATCGGCAAATAGTTTTAATATCGACAACAATTATCAATTTGCAATAAAACATTGAATTGAAATTGGTTTTGGGCCTAAAAAAGTGTACTAAAAGTTTTAAGTGCCGAATCTAAAATCTAAATCTACGGATAAAATGTGATAAAATATCAAAATATTTGATTTTTTGGAACTGAACTAAAATTTAATTGGATTGAGTTGAATAGTGTAGATTGTAGAAAAATTGTGGAGTATGGAAAATTAAAGGAAATTAAATTTTAATAGTTTGAAGACTAGTGACTGGTGAAATCGGTGAACGGTATTGAAAATGCATAGGCTGTGGAGTAAAGTGAAACTTGTGACATTTGTAACTTTTCTCTGTCTCTTCTTTGTGACCATATCTCAATGTTCAAATCCTCGTAAACTTAATAATAATAATAATAATAGTGATAGTAGAAGAGACACTTTAAGCTCCTTTTGGAGTTTATATTATAGTAATTTAAATTCTTCCAAAGTGCATTTGCATCGAGATGGTCGTCGTCTGTCTCCTCTAATTTTAAGAGTGAGCACTTCATCGGAAGAAGAAGCAGATGCCGAAGCGGAAGCTGAAGCTGAGGATGACGAGCACAAGCTGAGTCTAAATAAAAAGAAGAGGAAGAAAAAGCCAATAAAATACAAATCCTCCAGAGACCAAGACAGGGCAAACCGAAAGTCCAAACCCGTAAAATCCAGTGAGACTATGGAAAAAATGGACAAAGTTCTGCCGGGTGTCTTCAAAAAAACAGACAAGGGGAAGGGAACTGAACCGGATTATAATTTGGATGCCCTGTCCCTACAAAATGATAAGTTGGTGAAACAACTTTTGGAGAATGATCGAAAGTCGGGGAAGAAAAAACTTAGTTTTTTGGACATTCGTGGACTTGGCCTGCCCTATCCGGACACGGATTCGATGGACACGGTGAGCACGAGTTCTTATACTAATCCACTTCATCACCATCGTCATCACATTCAGCATCATCGGGATCATCAAAATCACAGGATTGAATATGCAATGGACCCAGCACATCCTCTTGTCCTCGCTCACACTCAACACAATCCATTAGCCCCCTTCAAAACCAATTATCAGGCAGCACTTTTGAACCATCCTGGACTTCCCAAAAAACCACTACCACAGAAAAAAAAGTAATAAAAATAGTAAAACATGATAATTATTTTTATTTGTACTGTCTTCTATAGTGAGAAATTTATGCTCATTTTTTATTTGTGATTTGTGTTTTATGCTGTATTATTTTAGGAAGAAAAAGGAGCTGTCAACAGGAACTCTGCTTCCATTGGATAAAACGGCTGTGCATGTTGGATTGGTCTTTAGCTGGATTTTCTGGACCGTTGTCGCCGTCGTCTACTACTATTGGGGTGAAAAATATGGCAAGGCAGAAAAATCAGGTCAAGTGGCTCGACCCATTATCGTCAGTGTCCAGCCTGGACAACCACCACAATATTTTCAAACCAGGCAAGTTTATTTTTTATTTTCTCTCTTCATCTTCCTCTTTCTCCTTTTGCTTTTATGATTCTACATTCTACATTCTACCTGTTCAGGGTTTTTTAAAGTGTTTTTAAAGTTCAAGTCAGCTTTTCTCGTCTCATGTTTTCTGTATAACTCTGTTCTTTTCATGTCATGATTCATGATTGTCAATTGTCACATAACGTATGTAATAATGTAATATGTATGTATGGGCAATGGGCAATGGACAATGTGGCAACGATGCTCCGGATATTTTTTTAACCTGAAAAATAATACAATGTCCCTTTTGGAGATTCGGATTTGGGAGATGAATCTTTTTTGAGGTGACAGTACGAGGAAAAAGATGTTAAACAATTATTCAACTTTTTGTTTATGATGATGGAAAAGGTTCCGAGAATTTTTAACTAAGCTTCATGATAAGGTGATTTTTTCGAAGATGTTTTTCTTGGTTCCTTGAACCGGAATTGGAATTGGAGTGGATCGTATATAAAATAATGCATAAGAAATTGTAGATACAAAAAAATAAGGCAACTTTTTACCTTTTAAAATAGGAAATAGGTAACCAATACAATATCCTTTTCTTGCATGTCTTTGAATTTTTTGGTGACTTTAAGCCATGTAAATTTTGGTTCTGGATTTTCCGCTCCCCTCCATACTCAATATTACATGTTCCCTGTTCAAAGTTCTAAGATGGAGAAATGGAGAGAAATAAATACTCTTAATTCTTGATGAGTAGCATCGTAGATCGTAGCATCTCATTTCAGGTTTATTTATCTCTAGTCGTTTCAGCTCAAGAATTTTGATAAAATTAATACACATGTGTGTGTAAAATTTAAAGGTAGAGAGGAGAGAAATAGATACTTTGTTTTCTATGCTGTACTTTGTATTTTGTATTTTAAAGTGTACATGTTCCCTCTGCGGTGAGATAGTGGTAACGGAACTAAGAATAAGAACAACACCTGTTGTCTGTGTGTCTGTCTGTACATATGTCTATCCTCCGTATCATCATCTTGACTTATCCCATTTGTGTGCTGTATGTTACAAGTTACAAGTTAGAGGTTACGTGTTACATTTTATATCTTGTCATGTTATAAAATTCAAGTACTGATATACTCAAGACTCGAGATATGCGCATTAATCGCCCTCCACCCTTTTGAACCTCAAATGAGTCAAACGCAACTGCACTACACAAAAATAATAGGCATATGATACACATTATAAAAAAGGATACTGGGTTTTAACTTTTAACATTTTTAACATACGCATCAATTCAAATTCACTTTGTTGAGGTTGGTTCTCTCTCTCTCTCTCTTTTATTCGGAATCTCTAGCATGTGATTTCCCATGGATATGGAAATATAGGGATACATGAAGTATCGAGGTCTACAAAACTTTCATATGCGTACAATATGCACCATGTACAATGTACATTGTATGGCATGTGTACTGATGAATACATTTGTATACGCTTACTTACAGTTTGTTAGACATTGCGTGTTTTTTTCTCAAGTTTGTGTTCTTTTTCTTACATATAAAATACAAAATTCAAAATACAAGATACAAGACAGTCATGTTATTCGTGGACTCTGTTGTCTCTTCTCCGTTTACCTGTAGGATACAGAGTAGAGAGTTGAGAGTAGAGATTCATTGAGACCCAGAACCCAGACCAGCATAACATGAGGAATAAGGAATAAGACTATGTATTTATTTGTATTGCAGGTAGGATTTTGAGTTTTGAGGAGGGGAGAAAAATAGAGAGAGAGAGAGATAAGAAAGAGCCAGGATGAAAATCCATCCTGAAAGAATGTAACCTTGACCGGGATGGTGTTTTAGTCTGTAGAATGAAGTTGACGACGACCACGATCAAATCTTGTTAGATTACCTCAAGAAAACGAACACGAGCATGAATAAGAATAAGACGACGAAGCAAGCTGGCGGATAAGAAACATGGAGAATGGAGAAGAACAAGAAACGAGCATCAGAGAACAGAAGAAAAAGAGGAAAGAAATCTAACGGGACCTCGATTATCCTAAGCTCTTAACCTTGAACTCCGTTTGTTCCAGCACTTTTCTTCTTCTTCTTCTTCATTTCATAACTTACCTTCTCCAAGCTCCAAAATCCAAAATCCAAGCCTCGTCCAACAAGAAACAGAGTTCCCCTCTCCTGAGCTGTACACTGTGAACAGTGCATTCGCTCGAGGCTTAAATTGACTCGATGCATTTTAAAACATTTAATCCAGGATCCAGTACTCTCGAATCTCCTGCAGTTATAATGTAACAACAACAACAACAATGATCATAATAATAATATTGTATCATCAACATGCACAAATTCCCTTTCCATCTTAAACCTTTGTGCTTGGTGCACTGTGCACTAGCCAGTACTCCGCATCGAACCGTTCGAAAAGTATGTACGATAATGTATTTAAATACGATTCGAAACTTCGACATCCTTG
>JAQGBH010005863.1:0-13493 GCA_034698265.1 Sminthurinus aureus | reverse complement strand
CAGTTTAAATGTGTTTTATTTAATGAAGAAGGTTGAGATGCCGAAAACTATACCACAGTTCCCCCAGTTAACCCTAATGAGCAAACCTGTGTATAATATGCATTATAATATTTGCATAAATAGCATTATATTTTTTGTTTCAAAACAAACCCTGAAAATATAATGCTTTATAGTAAATGATCATACAGGTGGCAAAGAATAGGAATCAGATATCAGCAACTTTCACTGATGATTTTACATTAGCATGCATGTTTTTATTTATACTAGAATGAAAAGGTTATAATATTGAAACGTTCTTTCACATTTTGATTAATTCTCTCCTAAACTATCTCTCAAATATTCAGCATAACTAAGACTATAACAGATACTTTCTTTTATGGCCAATTTGATACAACAAATAAAGATTTAAAAGTCAAATGATCGAAAATTACTGTAAAAACTTGACCTCTCAATGCAACAAGATAATAAAATTTACTATGCTACATCATAGTTATAGATATCTTTAAAAATATTTTACAATAATGAGTTAACTCAAAACCCCAAATGAAAAATGGAATCGGAAGTAGCGACAACAATTTCTGAATATATATATATATAGATATATGCATAGACTAATTCTAGTACTCCTACAAACGCAAATCTTTTGTGAATAGATGTGAATGTTTCTAAATTAAATTATTATACTGTACGAGTTAGTAATTATTATTAGTATTATTATATATGTATTCATTACCTATACCCTTATGACATTTCATGAGTTTTGTGAGAATCGGCCATGAGTGAAATATATATATATAATGCGTTTCAGGTGTGCTACTGTATGCCATGTACAAATATATAAATAAATAAACATATGTATGTATATATAAATGAATATATTATATTATGAATAAAAATACTATTAATAAAGTTGTAATGTTAAAAAAGAGATAGAATATGATATGTACACACAGTCATTTAATTTTTGTTATTTCCTCACACCGAATACGATATCAGAAATCATATTCAGTTTTTATGTAAAGAACTTTTTTTTATTTTTAATGTAATCCCACAGCATATAAATACAAACCACTGAATGCATTTACCATGTTGTAAAACATTTAGTATTTAGTTGAATAAATGAGAAAAACTACAGACAAAAAATCATTTTCTCGCTCTATCTTCAATTTTAAATAATCATACTGTACAAAAATCAGAGTATGAACTGTTTTATTTCTGCACATTATATTATTAAAGGTAATAGATCTTGGTAGAATATGATAACATAAATAACAATAATATTAAATATTATGTAATACAAAGTAATAACTTGCAAGCGTATAAACGAATGACTACTACATACATTCAAGTTCAAGTCACAAGTGTATATATAAATCCAAGTAACTGTAGTAATTTGTAATGGGTAACGTCTATATGTTACGTCAAATTAGGATCAGAAATCCATTCCAAAACTGACCATAAACAATAACACCACTAAAAATAATCTGGTTTTTTTAATTTTCTTTTTTATAACAGTCTGAAGATTGGGTACTAGTATAATATGTAGTAGCTTACAGTATTTAAAACTACCTGAAAAATCTCAATCTACTTTTTTCTATAAAAAAAAAACTTATCCTACAAAAAAAATAAAATAAAACAAAAAAATTATTGAAAAAACGAATTACAGAAACTTTCAAAGACTTCTTTGTTTTTTCAACTCTTGTACACATACATGCATAATATGCATACGTGGAACATACGAGTAAACTGTATTGAACAACATTAATGGGTTTTTTTTGCATACTCTTTCAGTTGAAGAAATTTTTCCCTATGAAATAATAATGCTGTCTCTCTCTGTATTTAAGAGTAATAATCCGTAGCATACAGTTTTTTTTTCATATATTTAGATACACAATTGGAATAATAGCTGAGTAGTAAAAAAAACAGGAGCGAAGATTTCGGTTACACAAAACATTGAAAACACAAATGGGATTCAGGGAAGTACTGATTAGATATTTATTCTTTTGTTGTAAATAATTCATTGTATAATATAATATTAGGTAGTTTGTTTAAGTGTTTGAACTATGTAGTACAAAGTAGATGTTATCAAAATAATAATATGTTTTTAGCCTTGGCTCATTCATATTATTATGGTGATCACGAGACAAGGGCAGTAATATTCATAGAAATATATACTAGGTATTATAATAAATGGATAAATAACGGTTAAATCAACAACAAAAAACATAATATAAAGAAAAAAAAGGCGACTCTTTCTGTTAAAATTAGTATTCTCTTAGTACACTGAGGAAATGCATACATGTATAGATTTTTTGCATACTTGTATATATGTATATTTGTACGTACGATACTGAGGACCTGTAGAAACCGAAGCGTAGAAAAGGTCATAAATGTGGTCAATGGAAACTAGAAGATAGGACCTGTAGTTGTAGTAGTTGTTGTTGAAGCGTAGTAGTAGTAGACGGATCAGAGAGACAATACTCGAAGTAATGGGAACAGAGAGAGAGAGATACCTAGATTATTTTTGTTGTAGATTTTTATAGACAGCCCGAGAGCTGAATACAGAAATCATATGAAATGATTTTTTTTTATTTTGATTTGTTTTGGGGTTTGTTTGTCGAAGAAGTCGTAGTAGGAGTCTTCGTCTTCCACTCACGTTGTTTTAATTGTAACTATATTCATCAGCAAATCAAATCGAATCAAGAAAAACGCATGTCAGCTTTATCAATCGAGGCGTAAATTTTTCGTAATACAGAGACAAATATATTTAGATGTATAAAGATTATTAAAAATGAAATTTAGCATTAGCGTAACGAATTGTTTTTGTTTCCTTCATCGAAATTCGAATCGAAGAGTCAATCTGATCACGAAATAACGAGGGGTTTTTTTGGGGGAGGAATGAATTTTTAATAATTTTGGTTGTTATTATCCGATTCAAGTAGTCATATTTTACGAAATGAGACTTTGAAAAAATTAAATTTTGAAAAAATTTGAGAGTTATTCTTACAATTACGAAAACAAAGTTTATTATTTTTTTGTATCATATCGTAGTTTCGAGAATTCATAGGAAAATTCAAAATAATACTGACTGAGTTTAAATATGGTTCTTGTAGTTACGGTTGATGAAGAATTTTTTGAGCGAGTAAACGAATGAATTTTATCAAAAGGAGCGTCGATTGGATTGCGATTAATTCGAAATTCGAAGATTCCAACAATAGTAATACTGATTAATGTTCATCACCAAATAATAATCATGAAAACATACGGAAAATTACTACAGTACTAAGAAAACGGAAGAAATGATATAGTAGCAAAAAACAAATCCATTCATTTAGCAAGATATATATTTACGGCATTTTAAAAATAATCGAACGAGTAAAAAATACTATAACAATAATAATAGTAACGAACAATGTACAAACAAGTATACACAACTGAAGGTAGTAGCAGAAGTAGTAGTAGTAGTAGTAGGAGTATACGCATATAGTAATTATTGTATAAGAATAATAATATAATAATAGTTGGTAGTAGTAAGTAGGTCAACATTTCGAGATATTTTGAATTGAATAAAAGATACCTTTTTTCCTAAATGATTTTTGCTGAACATTCACACAACTGGTATCGTGAACAGAGAGAAGGGAGTTAATAGTAGTCATCGTTTCCCCTTCCGCCGTAGCTGCCACTATATACATTGTAGGTTGCAAGTCAATTCATTTGTACAAGTATAATTACTTTGATTATATATTGATTTTTTTTCTTTTGTCCTTCATTATCATTATTCTCAATTATCGTCATATAAAAAAGTATGAAAGGTTAAACAAAAACTTGAATGCGTGATTTAGAAGCAAATGACTTTTTCATCAGTTTAAAACATTGAAACAAGAGAAGATACGAAAACAACAACTTGTAAAAGGAAAATGTCTTGTCCGTTGCGTAGTGTAACAGATATATAAAAATAATTGTTGAGTTACTATTATTATCATTATTGCAATGAAAGATTGAAAATTATCAAAATTCATAAAACATTTTACGGGGAAAAAAATAATAAACTTTTGTTTTAAAAGTTAATACAATACCGCGATTAATATATATCTTCTATTTCAACAATGAATAATGACTTAAAAGAACTATAATGATGTATCTTGTACTAGCATATATATATATATATATATAATAGTATAGATTCAAAATTTTGGTAAATAGATGTATACAACAATATCATTATTATTATACTACGACGCAGCAGTTCACACTTGGTCGGGTTTTGTTTACTTTTTGTTTCTCATTTTCGTGTTTCATTATAATATATTATTATGTAATACACGATTCCTCAGTTTCCATTAAGTTACTTTGTTCCATTCGTTTTTCGTGAGAGAGAAAGAAAGATAATAGGATAGATGAGCAAAACAAACCAAAAAATAATATATATATTGGACGCATTCAATTGACACATACACATACGGATATACATGTATGTACAATACACCAAGTCTTTTCTGTATTGTCTTATTGTTTGATTTCGAAGGAGGTCGAGTCTGGAGAGCATACTGTGTTATTAAATACATGTCCTATAATTTCAAAAGATGTTCTGGCTTTGTTATGATATATTATTTAAGTATAATAATATGTAAATTATATTTGTATCGAATAATAGCTAAGTACTATCAACATCATACGTTAGGATTTGACGTAAAAATGTACACAGAGTCTTATAATAAAAGAAGCAACGTCTTCCCTGAATAAAAAGTGTGTGCGTTTGGATTTGATTCGAATTGTGAAACAAAAACTGATGATTGTCTTCCTCGCACTTATAATATATTATCATCAACGTGTTTTTAACGTGCACAGCGGTAGAAGTGGTAGCACTTAAGAGAAAGTATCACTGAAGAAGAGAAAGAGTCGACTTTCTCTTTTGTATAGTTCTGTTTTTTTTAGTAGTAAAAGTCCCTTGAATCATTAGAATATGACCTTCTCTTGGTTGAGTAATCTGATGACCGTTGTCTCTTCCTATATGTGGATCTAGATAACATTTTATCATAAAATATTTGTGTCTCTCGTCTCGTCTGAAAAATCTTTCATTTTCTTTTTTCACAAAATGAGTGTATTGTAAATTGTAAGCATATTCTTTTTATACATTCTAAATTCGTAGTTATTTGTGTTGTTTCTATTTATTTATTTTTGCAAACTAACAGAATTAGCGTGTCTATGTTACAAAAATAATCAAAGAAAAGAAACTCGAGGTTTCATTGCAAGAAAGCACTTGGACGACATGTGCATAGTTTCCGATTCAACATAGACAAATATTATCATACGAAATGGGTTTGATCAACAAACCATCGTTGTACAGTGCTCAAACATATCACTACATCACAAGAGAAGCTCAATTCACACAACATTTACTTTGTACGTACGTGTCCACTATATAGTATTGTGAAAATTATTAAAAACCATGATTCTGTAATTGATTACAATATTTTTTTCTAATCGTGCGAATGAAGATATTTTCGATACTTGAATTTTATATATACACTTCCTAACAAAACATGGAACTGAAATGTTGTATAAACATTTTAGGGAATTTTCTAAACTATTCTGTACATTGTAATATATTATTATAAGTAAGTAAAAACCAAATTACAATAATATAATATATTTGAGATATTATTATCACAGATAAAAGTACAAATGGAAGCACTATTCACGTTTTCTGAGCGTAAATACATATTCTATTTTTTGTAACCTGTCTTCGAGACCAGCCTCATTTGAGATCAAAGTTAATACATAATAATACTTCCTTTACACTAATTGTACATTGGATCTTACATTTCAATAATTATTGTTACCTAACTATTAGCTATGCCAATGTTCCATCCATGTATTATCTTCTTCTTTTTTTTTGGAATATTTTCTTTTTCTTCGAAAAAGCTAAGTAAATGCTTTGGTAAAACTCTCAGGTACACACATTTGTCTTGGTTATATAAACACTAAAATTATATATTATGATGACCTGGTCATCGTCCTACTAATACTTAAAAAAAAAACATCTATCTGTGAGCAGGCCGTTTTTTGTCCCTTTTACTCAGTAATGCAGCCATAAAAGTAAGGTTTAATGCAGAAAGTAAAAAAAAAATCTGGTATGCCTATGGCAAACAGATAGATGCATGGACGTAAAATACCACAAAATTATACTATACTACAGTATTAAATAACAGTAAAATTAAAGATAATTTGTAGTTGCAGGAATTCAATACCCTTTCCGCACTAGAATGTATTTTGGTAAGTGGAACCAACTTAGACACAATTAAGTGAAAAATACTGAATTTTTGGTTTTCGTTAGTTTTCAATTTATGGCTTCTGAAATCACGATTTGAGTCCCTATTATTATTATTAATTTATTTTCTGAATGTCCCCTTAATCTATCCCCATATCTACAGAAAAAATCAGAATCATTCATTAAGATTTCATGAGTTATAAATAAAAACATTAACTTTCTTAAAATCTCACAAGTTGCTAAAATAAAATTCAATAAATATCAATCTGATTTCCATTGTTCAGAAAATTTCGTGATTTCTAATTTTCATGATTGTATCAAGTACATAGAAATATCTTTAGTTGTGTCTAATTCGATTCTACTTAGCTCTTAGTTCCTTGGTGCGGTAAGGGTGTAACAATATACGAAAACATAAAATAAACTTTGGATGAGAAGTCCATGGTGCAGTTTGCGAAGTCCTGTGTGTCCCAGTACTTGATATATATTTTTTTTATTTTTTTTTGAAAAAAAAAAAAATACTAAAACTTGAATGAAGTTGTCACATGCAAAATACCACATTTAAAAAAAAGTAGTAGTGAAGAGGACTTTCTTTTAAGCACTTGTCTTGGGAGAAACGAACGGAAATATGACAAAAAACTTGAAATCCTTTTCTTTGTCAAAGTTAATATTGTGTAATGGTTGGTTGATTGGGTAGAAAAGTGGTTTTTTTACGGAGAGAAGATAGAAGTACGAACGAACGAATATAACTTTGAAATAAAGAAGAGGAACAGTTTGTTTTTTTTTTCTTATGAAAACTTTTGTTTGGAAACTTTCTCTTTTCTATTTCAGAAACATTCTGTCTCAGAATTAGTTTTTTCCTTGTAGTATAAAAAATATCAAGTATAAAAGAGTAACAAAAATCTATTATCACGACGTTGAATACGTGAGACAGTAATTAAAACAAAAGTGAGGATCGTGGAAATTGTGAACACCGACTAATACGGAAGTGCCGTGTAATGCTTTCTTTTTCTGTCACTGTGAATCGCAATGTGGGATATTATTTTTACCTGCCACCTCTTCCGACTGGGGAACGCGACCTATACCGTGATGAGGAATTATAACCTCCTGATCCTCCTCCAGAAGAGAAACCACGACTACCTCCACGTCCTCTTGAACTTGATCCATAGTCGTCATATCTGGATCGTGATCCTCCGTCTCGGGATCCTCCTCTGAATCCTGTAATCGTATCCTCGTATTAGTCCAATGTTTTTTTTAAAACAAAAGGTTTTTTTTTCTCGCGATTTTACTTTGATAAGAGAATATCTGGTATGTATATGTGTGAAATGTTTTATACAAAATCTATGTTGTTTCTTTATGGGGTCACTTTCCGCACTGTGACTTATTAGTGACTGACAAACACACGGTTTTGCGAACGAAATTACGATCTACGTGAAGTACTATATTTGGAGAAGATAAATAAAATTGTTTGTCTTTGTTTTGTACAACAAAAATTAAAGACGTTAGACATTAGCGAATACCAGAGTATTTTCTGCCACTATTATGTTACATACAATCTGACATTGCAAAGAGGCTTAACTAGTAATAGTAGTAGTTGTTTTGAATTTTAGTTCATGCATGGTAATTCTATAGCTTGTTTTAGAGAGAATCTAAATCAGCACTATTTCACCTTTTAAACGAAAAACACCAATAGCATATTACAGTAACTGTAATAATAACAACTATTATTACTATTCTAAATAGTTTTTGTTTTATGTATGTATACATGGAAGATGCAAACTATGTACATACTATGTTTTTTTTGTAGTACTGGTTTAATAATTAGACGCACACACCAATCGAAAATAAAATGAAACAACCATACACAATCCTCCAACAACAGTGAACCATACATATTTTTCAATAAAAGGAAGGAAGGAACAAAATGTGTTACTTGTTGCTCTTAGAAAAGGCGTCTACAATCTACGTAATACTACTAGTAATCTTTCCGTGCATGGTGCTTTTTTTACGATTAAACATCACGAATATATTACAAGTGATTAATAAATGATGATTAGATTGTAACAAAAGAAACAAAACTATGAAAACATAACTGAAAAAGCTCAGTAGCTAGAGAGAACAAAAAAAAAGTTTTCAAGTTTTCTACAACCATGCCTATAAAAGTTGCTATGAAAATACAACAACATTTTTGGCAAAAAAGAAAATTATACTATAGGAATATCGAAAGTTTTCTTAGGTTCTACTTCTTCAAAAAGAAATCAACGTCTTGAACTTATTATTACTCTTTACCAGAATGTCAGCTTTTTTTTAAAAAAAAAAAAAAATTGTGCATGCAATCATGGACAAAATATCCTACATAAAATTGCACAATACGTTTTTTTTTTGCAGGCAAATAACAGAGAGAACATGTAGTTGCTTTGTGACTCCTTTAGTGAAAGTGAATATCAGTGAAAGTTGTGATACACAAAATTTGTGAAATTCGTGCTTTAACCAATATTAAACTATAGCCATACACATAATATATTACTAATGTGAATTACTACTGAACATGAATGACATATTCTATAATCTCAAAAACCTTTGGTTAATTAGTTATTAAAACTAAAAACATGGTTATCAAACTATCATTCAAGCTCAATTACACATAGCATAGTAAAATACATGTGTGTAAAAGTGTACATGTAAATATTTAATTTAACTATAATATATTATTAAGATCCTCAACACTCTCCCTCCCTCTTCAAAACTACTGAAAACAAAAAAAAAATACGTGAATTACAATTTTTATGTATTTGAAATATTGGGTTGCAAGCTAGGAAAAGGGAACGATAACGTTGCAAGATTTTATAATAATATAACAAAATATGAAAGAATTTTAGAAAAACGAACTCTCAGAAGTTTACATAAATGTCAACTTTCTGATAGATAATTTCTGATACTTTTTCGAAACCAGGTAGTAATATTTATGGGGGAATAGGGATAAGAAATTGCATTTGTGTCTATATTTTGTTATACAAAAATTAAAATGCTCATTATACTAAAATTAAACTTGTATGATTTAAACTAAAAAACAACAATATATAAATATAACAAAAAATATTGTACATTTGTATATTATTGTACTATAAATATAATAATATGTTATTTTATGAGATTCTTTAACAAGAAAATAATTTCCGAACTCAGATACATCAACCAAAATTTACAACAATCATACATCTCCTCGTATTTATACAGTAGTTTTTTTCATCCATCAAAGCCAAATATATATGTATGTAAATATATTAAATGTAGAATATTTTTTTGTATTATATTAATTTCACAGGTACTGTGCCAGGAGACAATTCAAAAAATCAATTTTTTTTTTCATATATAAAAAAACAAACAAGAAACAATCAACAATATATTTTGTAGTTCTGCAGACGAAGTCTATATCTAGTAGTTGTAATAGCAGTAGTAGTAGTAGTAGTAGCAGTAGTTGTTGTCGTGTATCTTTTATCCTTACTATGTTTGAAGGGTAAAAGAAAATATTTTCTTTTGTTCTGGCGGAGATTTTTTTTTCGAAGATGTATATATTATTGGATTTTGGATATTATATGTAGTAATTGTATATTGGAAAAGTTTGCTTAGCCCACACATATTACAATTCTTATTCTTTAAAATTTGTTTTTTAACCAAAAGCTAACGAAGAAGGAAGGAGAGGTGAAAAAAAAGAGTTTTGAGGAATGAGTCGTGTCTCTGGTAGTAATGTAATACATATATTATTATAATAATAATTAATAAAGGGAATATCTTTTTTATCTCCAAAATTCAATTGAGTTATACATAATATACCGTTTTATGTCTCCAGGATGTTTTACTTTTTGTTTCGTTTCTATTCGATTTAATACATAAAATTACGCAAAAAAAGGTCACTCTGGAGACACAAAATGATATGTTTGATGTCAAAAAAAGACTTTATGGAGACAAAAAAGCCCTGAATCAATAGTACTAAAATAGATAATACTTATTAAGAAATAATAATAATTATCAATAGAAAAAAAACTTGTGTTGAGTTGAAGTAAAAAGTGAAAAAAAAAAAGTTTTTTTTTAAACACACACAAGCATTTCCCTTACTGTAAAGTATTATAATATTGGTTAAAATTTGAATAGCTAACTATAATTATTACTATTACTATAAATAACTATATAGTATTATAATACTACGGTACGGAAAAGTTTCATCCCTCGTTTTTGTTTGAGAGGAGAGAGAAATTGAGTGTTTACAATATACGAATATACTTACTGTTACAATTATTATTATCATTACAATAAACTAATAGAAAGAGAGAGATAAATGTGAAAACTGTGCATCACATTTTTCTAGCAAAAACAATCAATAATAACACGTATTATTGTTCAGTAGAGAGAAAATGAGAAAAAGAAAAAACGTAGGGTAAGGAGGGAAGTTAGCAATAATATTACGTACAAAACAACAACAACAATAACAACAGCAGGGCAAAAAAAATTTTTTTTACGTATTTGTACTTATCATACTACGTCTATACATAGCTGTATATATAATAATATATAATACCTACAATATTCGTTTTAACTATAAATATGTATGTCGGTGTAATTGTGTAAATACCTCTGTTTTGTGATTTTTAAGCACAAATTTTTTTTATATAAAAAAAACATTGTAAATCTGTTGTTTAGCGTGTGTTCGTGTGAAGATTTGTTTTTTTTTTTAAAAAAATTGCAAATAGGTGTACTTATAACATTCCAAAGAAAAAAAAAGACAGTAAATTATAGAGAGGTAATCATAATAAGAAATCGTTATTCTGTATGGGCCAAGTAGTAATAGAAAGCTCTCTCTTTCTCTTTTATGTTTTTAATTCCATCCACCAGCGTCTTGCCCATCGTCATACCCACCTCTTGATGAGCCTCCTCTTGATCCTCCTCTGCCGTAACCTCGACCACCCCCATCGCGGTAGCCTAATACCAAATTCCCAATTTACGCTTATCTTAACGCTCCTACTTTTGACTTGTATTTATATTTATAGATAGATATATTTATATATATATACATACTTCACGTAAATCATAATTCGAAGTGCCCATAGGAGTCACATATTTTTGTATTTGTAACAGTCAAGAAAAAGAAAGAAGGGCCCATTTGCCAAATAATATATATTTTTCCAAAATATTTTTTGCAAGTTTTTTTTTCTCTTTTTTTTTTGTTTTGTTTAAAAAACAAGAAGAAATTTGGCATTTCTTTTCTCTTTAAACTTGACCTTGTTGATGTGTCAGATTTTTTTTATGTACAGTATAAATTATTATGTGTCAAAAATAAACAATAAAATCACGTAATGTGTATATAGTATTATTACACATAAGTGCATATTATTAATACTTGATACATAAAGCCATTAATCGAGATTATATCATTTTATGAATCCTAAATTATTCTTAAAGAATAATCCATTGTGTGTACATATTTCTTATTGCATGTATATACAACGTATCATCGTCATATATACCTCATTTTTTTTGGGAAGCGAATAATATCTGTCAACAAATGGGCTCTTTTCCCCCTTAACAGACGATCACATATACGTTTTTAAATATATATATAATAAAAATAGAAAAAAAGAGACAAAAATCATGTACCTCCACCTCCATAGCCTCGGCTTGATCCTCGGTCATATCCACCACCACCACCACGGTAACCACCTCCACGACCACCTAATTAATTACATAGAAAATGATTTTAATTATTATTGAATAGTTATATTATTATACATAGATTATGGGTTCTTAAACATTGAAGCAACTTAATTATTTGTAAAACAAGTGAATGTGGAAAAAAAAACCAAAAAAAAAAAAAAAACCAAAACAAAACAAAACACAAAAAGCGAAAGAAAGACAGAAACATACCACCAAAGCCACCACCTCGTGAGCCTATAAGGCAAACAAAGCAACATTACATTACAAAATGTTATGTAGAAGTGAGCTAGCATTTCGATTTTTTTTATTTTTGATTTTTTTTTGCTGTACGTGTATTTTTTAATAGCATAAAAGTATATTACTATTATTTTTAGAGAGTAGAAAAACAGAATTTACGTTACACATAAGAACTAACAAAATACCAAAAACAAAACATTATTATTACCTCCACGTCCTCGACCTCCTGGGGCTATTTTTTTTTTTAAAATAAAAAACAAAAGCATAATTCAATACTCATGTAATAATATAATTTCAACCCTTAGTTAGTACACATGTGTACTAAGTTATTTTTGGTTTTACAGAAACGTAACAAGATAAAGCAATGTGTATATATGTACACATACCTCTTGGACGAGAGACTTCAACTCTCAATTTACATCCCATGAAATCTTCTCCATTAAGAGCTTCTACAGCATCGGTAGCAGACTCTTCGGATTCAAAATTGACAAATGCAAAACCAGGAGGATTGAAGGCAACCCAGACATGTTCACATTTTCCATATTTGCTAAAGAGTTCTTCCAAATGTTCCCTCTTCACATCATCGGAAATTCCACCAACGTACAGCCTTGTGTTGCTCATATTGCTTCTATATTTACAAAAAATTATATCATATTTTTTTATTTATAAATGCACAAATTATTGCTTCGTTTGGTTTTAGTAAGACTAACCAAAAATATTTTTTGTACTTAATAATTATCCCTACAAAAGTTTTAAAACGTAATAATAATTGAGCCTGTATATTATGAAAACCATGCATATGATAAAATTCTACGTACTATTGATAAAATGAAGTAAATACACTTTTGGAATATCTCATTACTTTGTTCTTTCTATATACTTATATTATTGTATACTATAATAATATTATTATGCATCAATCAATACTCAATAGAACTCTAAGTTAATTATATCAACTTTAGCTGCTTCTTATATTATTATACGTCCCAACTACTAATGTTTTTTGTACCGTCACATACATTGCATGTACTTACATTGCCACATGTATCATGAACATTATGTACTTACTAAGTAGAATCTATAATAATACTATGCTACAGTATACCTTTTACCTACACCTCTTTCTCAATATTATCATCTTGTTCAACTCATTTTATTTGTCACCTTTTCTGGTGACGAATACTTTCAATTCATTTTATCTGATGATAATAATATAACAACTACCTACTCTTCCTCCACAAACTTTTAATAGTTTAGTTTTGTGTGTGTGTGTCAACAC
>JAQGBH010005862.1:0-13493 GCA_034698265.1 Sminthurinus aureus | reverse complement strand
CTCACAATTTTGTATTTAAAAACATTAAAAAATTTGTTGCTACGGGTTCGTCCTACATTGAATCACAATCTTAAATGTATAGATATTCTTTATAATTTGTGCTATGCATATAGCAAATTCCCACGAAATAATCGATTTTGTAGTAAAAAGTAATAGGTATAGTTGTTTCAATATAATGTCATAATGTACAAGTACCGTTTTATCTGTACACATACATATAAAGATGAAAGTTCTGAATTCTGAATTACAACCTCCAGGGTTCAATATGAAAAACATGCAAAGATGATGATTGTGAGTGAAAAAGTTTCCGTGCCAGTGGAATAAGTTGATGATGATGATATAAAGTCATTGATATTTTCATTGATAAGAAACAGTGTAGAATGCCAGTCTTTTTATTGTTAAACCAAAAATAAAGGAATAAATGCGTTTTTCGTAGCTCTGTTAACAAAATTTTGAAAATTGAACAAAAATCAAATTTGTTTAACAGGCAAAAACAAACTTTAGAGATAAAAACAGAGTTTGAGACTCTGAGAGTTTATCAGTAATACTACAAAGTAAAAACAGAGGAAATTGAAGATGGTAATAAGCAAAAAGTTTATGGAGAGCTATCACATTTTTCATCTTGTATACCTGCTACGTCATACTTTTGCAATAATAATACTAATCATGTATCTACACGTAGCTGATAACAAGATAAAATATATAGGAGGAAGTGGTTTTTAAATTAAACAAAAAAAACAAACAAAAACATAATTTAAGTTAATTAATATCCAGCACGAACGGCTTTAGCTTTAACGGCCAATGGAGCGGCAGCGGTGTAGGCGGAGACAGCAACTGGAGAAGAATAAGCTTGTACCTGTGGATGATATGCAGCGTACTATTTAGTATTGATGAATGAGGAATATTAAGTAAAATAATGAGAACAAATTCCAAAATATTAAAGCAAAAACCTATCACAATTACACTCATGAACATTTCGAGCTCCTTCAAACCCTCTGACATTGACTCTGGTTTTTTAAATCAATCAAATCATTAATATTATGTTTTACTTACGGCTGGGGCAGCATAAGCTTGTTGAGCATAAGCTTGTTGGGCGACGAGTTGAGGAGCGGCATATCCAGCATATTGCTACAAAACGAGAAAATAATGATAATTAAAATAATTGAAAAGAAAACATATAAAAATGACAAATTGCAGAAATGTGTCCTTTTGATTTTTGATCCTTCTGCTGAAAACACATTATTTTCGATTGAAAAGAAAACTTACAGCTGGAGCAGCATAAGCGGCCAATTGAGGGGCAGCATAAGCTTGTTGGGCGACGTATTGGTGACCGGCATATCCAACAGATTTAGCGAGAGCGGGTTGAGCATATCCGTGTCCAGCCAAACCATGTCCAGCCAAATTATAGGCAGCGGGAACTCCAGCGTATCCGAGTCCGGCATATCCTAAACCAGCTGGAGCATAGGCGGCTTGAGCATACGCTGGGGCAGCAGCATATCCAAGTTGTTGAGAGTACTGTTGGAAAACAACAAAATATTTTAAACATGAAAAAAACCATCTCGTATAGTTGTACAGCAAAAAAAAGTTGAAGAATAGCTACTGTCTACTGAAAAAATTTAACTTACAGCAGGTGAAGCATAACCGGCTAATCCATGTCCAGCATATCCGAGTCCAGCATATCCTAAACCAGCTGGAGCATAGGCGGCTTGTGCGTAAGCTGGGGCAGCAGCATATCCAAGTTGTTGAGAGTACTGTTGAAAAACAACAAAATATTTTAAACATGGAAAAACTGTCTCGTGCTTTTACTCCAAAAGTAAGTCGAAGAATATGTCTACTGAAGAAATGTAACTTACAGCAGGTGAAGCATAAGCTTGTTGAGCATAAGCTTGTTGAGCATAAGCGAGCTGAGGAGCGGCATATCCAGCCAAACCGTGTCCAGCATATCCAACTTGTTGAGGAACACCATAACCGATACTAGAAGCAACTCCTCGTTTCTCTGGCTGTTCTTTCTTTTCCTCTCTGGCGAAAGCAGAGGTGGCTACAGCCAAAACCAAACAAGCAGCAACCTACAAGTTCAGAGAAAACGGAATACTGGGATTAATACTAGATGATACTAGAAAACTTTCACTTTCAATTTTCAATCCACTTTTTCTTTCACTTTAATCTATAAGCACAGATTTGTATACAATGTAAAGTTTTTGATCCTTTTAACTTTTTTTTGCAACATTAGTTTTTTTCGCATCTCAAGATTTGTTCACACACACACACTTATAAACTTATGACACTCAAACAAAAACAAAAACAACACGAAAACAAAATCTTGAAAAACTTGAAAACTATGTAGAAGTAAGAAATGTATAGAAATTAGAAATGTTGATAAAAAAAACTTACGAAAAATTTCATGTTGATAATTTTTAATGGATTATTTAAAAAGTTGAAAAATGATTTTCTTTTGAAAAATTAGCTGAATTCTAAGAGACTTCTGATGAAGGAATGATAATATTTGTGAAGCGTTGAAGCCTTTTATATTGAAAGGGTGAGTGCTTTACTACAGGATGAACGGATGAGGCACTCAGGGATTCAGGGATGTAACACTGTAATAATAATAATAACAATGCAGTCACTCCGACCATTCATGTATGTACAAAAATGCTTGTACATTGTAGATACAATATCTTTACTACATTTACCTATACATACGTGATTGTATGGCTGTATGACAAGAAGGTGCCGGCGTAATCGTAATCATAATTTCTTGCTCAAAAAAACACATGTCTGTTATGAAGAGTCTACAAAAGGGACGTTCAGAGTTAGTATCAGTAGTCAGTAGTCAGTAGTGCATATAATAAATGCAAAATGTGTAAAGACACAATACATAATACATGATACACATAACGTTTATATTTTGCACATATACATATGAATTTGATTTAAAAACAATACAACATTTATATAGGTACATAATATATGATATTTTAGTAGTAGCCGCAGTAGTAAAAGAGCGGAGAGCAGAGAGCACTGTCAAATGTTGACAGTGAAGTTTTAGGCATATCGCATATGAGGTGGTACACTGACCCCTTGTCTTTAGTGTTGTTGTTATTGTTGTTTCTTTCCGCTGCTCTTTTCTGATAGTCTCATGTCTCATGCCTCATCTCTCATGTACAATGTACATACAACATCAGTAAAAGATGGGACGATATTACATGTATCATCATGATGTGTAATGTGTATATTATATATTATACAAGAGGAATCTTTCTTTCTTTCTTTCTTTCTTTTTTCTTACGTCTGTCTCATGGTGGTCAATACTTGTTATTTAACAAACATCATTTCCGTTGCATATCAACTTTGCTAAACAGCATTGTACACTGTACACTGTGTATATGTCTGTCTCTCTCTCTCTGAGGACTCAGTATTTGGTGGACAGTGGACAGGTACTTGGTGTGCTATACATACTGTATGTGACATACAGATGTACATGTTGTGTTCTGGTTCTTGTTTTTGTTTTCAAATGGAAATACTGCATACTGCATACATACTGTACGTGAACAGAAGGAGCAATTTGAACGAAAAACGATCATAAACTTTAAGGGTGGCTGTAGAACCACACCCTCTGAAAATCCAAATTCAAAACAAAATACTATATTATATACTGTAAAATGTAAAACCAATCCTTAAAAAACTCTCAAATTCTTTTCTACTTACACTTACGATTAGATTACTGGGATACCCACATTAAAAATTAAAAATCACTTTACACACATTTTTGTACACACATGCACTTGTACCATATACCATTTGAATGGTGCCTATCCGTCTGCTCTCTGCTCTCTTCTCAGCTCGGTTGGGTTCAACATGTGAAAACACTTTTGCTCTCTATATGTCAATCTTTTGACTTATGGCCTGAGTCAAGTCCACAGTCTACAGTCCATACCTCATACGTAAATTGTAGCCTGAATACAAGCATAACCAAAATTTATAGAATTAGAATGTGTTTGCCCATTTTCCGTGCTTGAACATTTAACATAATTCATATTTCATACCTCCTACCTACACAAATCATCTTTAAAAACGTTTGTGCTTCCAAATTCCAAATACATGGCAATAATAATAATAAGGAGCAAAAAATAAGAAATGAGATGGATCAGACATCAGAATTCCAAAATCCAAAAGTCTATGCATCTTTTCTAATTCCGTTTCTCATGATTAAGTAAATAGAGCTTGTTTATGTCTCCATCTTATATCCAAAAAGGTACATTTTACACTATTATGTTACCCTCTACGTGGGAATATTTAGTTTCGAATTTCTTTATGCTTAATGCTTACCATCTATCTTTCTTCTTTCTACATCTCTGAATTTTTTATTTATCAATTCACTGAGCATTGACTATCGACTACTAATACCTAATATGTAAAACGTAAAACATACATACATACATACATCATATATGTGTATAAATGTGTGATGTCCAAAGATCAAAGATGCTTCTCCATCTTCATCCTACAGATGAATACTTTGGTGTTCTGTGTACGGCATTACAAACCACAAACATCCGGTCAACAACGAAATGTCTGTAGTATTTCATCGATTTGGTAGGAACAATAATTCATTTTAAAATATATTACGCATTTAATGTATGTACAATGTACAGCGGATATGAATCATATGAATTCTGAATCAAAATATAAGTCTTGTAGACTGTCTTGCTCATATGAGTTCAAAATCATTACAACGGAATCACACTACTGCCTCCAAGAGAAACATGATACACAGTGTACGAATATATACCGTCTGTTATGCGGTATGCGGACGGAGAGAGTGAATGTCACACCTACATAATATTAATGTAAGTAAATGATACCGAGACGGAATACGAGACGGAATCATTCATGCAAAAATATGTATCAGGAGGTAAAAATGCGAAAAGGGGAAATGAGAGAAGTCTGAAGTCTGAAGAAGGAACAAGGTGACAACTTGTCACTGACAAGTCAGCATTGTTAAATTAAAATAATCCAAATTTTTATTGAACATAATACTAACTACATACGTTTTTTGGATCTTGCAAAAGTATACCAGGTGCAAATGTGTTTGTGTAGTTAGCATTGTCTTTTTAATCGATCGATCACTGAAAGCATACTTAATTTAAGTTATCATTCTTCATTAGTACTTTGTTGTGTATTATATGTAAATATATGGCTTATTGAGTTTTATGTCACACTTAAATTCATGCGTAAGAGTTTAATACTTCTTACGATCCAGACGTATTATATATTATATAACATGAAATACTTTTAGGACTTGTTTTTATGGTTTGAATTTCTGTTCTTTGAATTCATGTACGTTAGTAACAGTTCCTTCTAATACAAGTAAACAATACTGAAAAGACTTTATACCTTATACTTTATATGAAACGTAATGTATGATGTATAATGTATACTGTACTTACTGTACAGCAGAATTTGATGTATTCGGTTAATTAAATCATAAAATAACGTTGTCTTTTGAATACTGTACACTGTGTACCGTGTATGATTTATACACAGTTGAATTATCAATAAACAATAAAAAATTATTGTTTGTAGTATTACAAAATAATGGTCAGAGACATAATAGGTAATGGGATTTCTATTTTCCATCAATTCTCCCATTTCTTATTTTGTTACAATTTTACATGAATAATAAAGCCTAAACGGACAATCTGTAATCTGTTGTAGGTAGTCGTAAAATTGAAATGTGTAAATGATTTATTCATCCATTCATTCTTTATAACACGATACATACTCGTAATTCGTTCTGTTGTGGTGCACTATATACTCTATACTCTACATTATACATTATATCGTACATATTATGCTATCCCATTTTTTACATTTCTACTTAGTTTTCTCTACCTGTAAGGTGTGTGTGGGTGAATGCGGTTCAATTATTCAGTCCTGATCTAGCTAATGGAGTTATTATTGCTCATAACTTTTGTCCAATTTAGCCATACTTATTTACGTGATCTTATTTAAATTCGAGGAGCGTAGGAATAATTGTAAAAAAATGGCAGTAGTAATATAAACAATATTGGTATTTGTATGTTTACGTAATAACACATGTACGACATACATGATACATACACAATGCCGGGCAGGTGGAGTAAATTTAGTTTTTCAATAAATTAGAAAATTTCACTTAATTAGCGTCTAATGACTAATGAAACAACGACAACCGTCAAACGTCATCCTCAAAACAAAATGTGCATGACAGTTTTATATAGTGTGCATGTACTTACAGTCTGCAGTCTGCACTTTGTGTTTTATAATTTAGGTGTTCACTGTTCACTGAAAAAACTACGAAACATGTTTAAAATGAATGCTAATGCTGCAGGTCATTTTACTTTTTCCATTGTACATATGTTAAGCATTTAGAGCCACGCTGTTTACTGTTTACTTTTTACCATTTTTGGAATATATTATATAAATGATAATTTATAAGTTATACTCAGATTTGACTCCTTCAAAACGGATGAAAATGGAAATATTTATGTAGAAACAAGATAATTGTGTAAGATTTATTACATTCTGTATTCTGGATTGTTTATTCTGTATCAAATTGTAAATAATAGTGTTTTTAAGCGTAAATTTACAGTTTACTTTCGATTTCGAATTTCGAAACATGGTAATCAGTAACTAGGAATAAGGAATTAGGCATGTGCAGGAAAAACGCAATAAATATATAATTTTTTGCTTTGACGTTTTAAATTTACAAGAATTAAGAATATCTGTACACGTGAATTACTGTTTATGATAATAATGTGCATTTTGTTTTTTGTTACACTTGCAGTAAATTATACAGATATTGTTCTTAATTGTAATTGGAAAAGTTCTTTCTTTCTCTGCTTCCATTTGAAATTTGAATGCAAGATGGAAACTACTGACTGCTGACAGTACTTATTTCATATTTCAAAGGCAATGAAGGAGTAAAAAGTAAAAAGTAAACAAGAATCATCGCTGTAAAACAAAAAACTAACAAGTAACGTAATTTAAATGGATTGGTTTGGAGTTTGAAAGATTCATTAGTGTAAATAGGAAACACAGGCAATAATATTCTGTAATAAATGAGACAGAAAATGTGCAAACAATGAAAGATGTGGAGGAAATCCAACTGAGTTCTCTCTACACTCTACACTCTACACTCTACAATCTACAATCTGCAGATTCTGTACTCTATTTACACACTGTCTACTGCCTACATTTCAGTACGATTTACATTTTACACGTCTTTGGTATTGTATCTATGTGATAGAAATCTGATTCTGATTATGATCTGAATAACAATTAAATATGCTAATGTATTTTTTTCAGTGTGACTTTTACCTTTTACCATACACCATACATAATCCAATTGAGCTTTATGTATACTTAAGTCATGTGTGTTGCCAATTTATGCAGCCCCAGTAGGCATGCTGATTAATGATTACTAATTATTGGTAGTTACAAACAAAGTAATATCAAATATTTAGTCTGGTGATGAGCTCAGGTTGGTTTGGGCGAGAATCAATAATCAGTAATCAGGTAGAACAAAAAGTCCCTATTTCAGACCGGAATTTGATATTTTTTAGATTCATGACAAAACGCGTGTACATAAATATTAGTATTGAGTATTTACCATTTACCATTATGAAACTGTGTAACAACAATAACGCACTGTAAAATGTCCACACTATATACAATGTAACGTGTAGAATGAAATATCCGCAAGTATTGCATTTGTGTCAATCAAATTGTGTACGGTATTTTGCTGATAGAAATTCGGCACATCAAGACAGAAGCAACACATTGTCATAATCAACATATTTGATGTAATTTCTATCCATGAAAATGGGGCTGATAGTTTGTGAGGCATAAAAATCCAAATTGCGTTTGAGTTTGAGCCTAAAGTTTACAATTTAATTGACTTGTGATTGAGCTGATTTTACTGTCCAAAAACTTAATAGAATGTTACATAATATTATGGTATTCATCTAACGCCTAAAAAATGTACACATAATAAATTGTACTGATAACTGATAAGCCGTTTGACAAAAAATATTTTGGCTAAAAAATTATGCTCCGATGAAACTCGATATTAGCTGTATCAAGTCTCAAATATTGCAACAAAAGTTACAAATAAAAATACTATTAACCTTCTGATTTGCTTTTTAATTTTCATTTTAATGCTGAATATTGGACACATTATTTGGACTATGAAGGTTGATTTTTTTTCTTGCGGTTTTACACTTCACACGTCTCCTTCTCTTTTTCTTCAGTAATAAATTTCTGCTTCCTTAGAGCCATAATTAATTCAGAATTTAAGAGTTTTTTAATTGTGTACCGTGTACTGTGTGCTATACACAACACACAGTATATAATACCTATGTATTTAACTGGTGAAATATCTCTAAAGTCATGAGTCATGAGAAAGGATGAATTTTAATTTATGCATCTGTGGTTTATATTTTATATTGTGTACAATGTATTGAAGTTTTGATTATTATCATTATGTTTACATATTATTTTTTGTTTACTACAAATTTTAATAAGTGTGAAGAATCTCGTTCTCGTTCTCGCCGAGATTTCGATTCGACCACGAGACCCTGTTGGTTTGGTGTTTGGTTTGTGGTTTACATAATGCGTCCTTCTCACTTCGTACTGTGTGCCTATGGATTATGGATTTGGGTTTAAATCATAAATATATAGAATCTTCATCGACTTGGCCATTAGGAAAATAAAGTCACGAAACATATCTTCTGTTTGCATAAGAGCAACAAGTAACAGCGTGGATGGGGGAAGTGACCAGAAAATCTCCAGCTCCTCTTTACGTAAGTACGTAGTATGTAGGTGTAAACGAGAAAAGGTGGAAACATACTTTATCAGTCATCAGCACTGTACGACGTACGGTAAAGTTAATCATATCGTGTTACTAATGATTAGTGTTATTGTTACTTAATTATGTAGTGTATAGATAACAAGTTACATTTGCCGTGTTTTACTTAATTATTATTACACTTGAGTAGTGAGTAGAGATAATGAATGGTTGTAGTTTGTAGCTTGTCGTTGTAATATGGTGCACTTTGGCCAAAGTCTTTGTATTTTGTATACACAAGCTTGTTTTTCTATGCAAACAAATGCAAATGTTATCAATGTATACACTTTGCATTTTGTATGGATATTGTTTTAACTATGGCTGTCATTATCATATCACTTTTTCTTTGACTGTGTACAATGTACAATGCAGAAGAGAAAGCCGTCTCAATTCTCAATATTCAATACGAGATGGGCATAAGGAAACTATACGCACTACACACTGCAAGCAACAAGTCTCTACTCTCAACACAATATAAATTTGACATTTGATAATACATAATACATTTACCGTGTAGGAATTAGGAATGCAACTATAAGCTATTGACAATGTGTTATGTGTTCTATGAATGAATGAATGCTAATGGGAAGATATTCCAGCATCTGCGAACTGTAAACTGTGAATCCTTACGTACTTTGTCCTTTGTCCACTTTGTTTTTTCATACAGTGACACAATAAAGATTACAAGTTAATTACAAAAACAGTTCTAAATGGTAAATGGATAAACTTGCAATTATATTTTATGATTTCCTGAGTATTAAAAATTCAAAAAGGTAACATATTCTTCATCTTCAAATTATTATTGAAATTTTTTTAGACGCATATATTTTTATGAGTTTCATGTGAATTAATTTCCGGTGTACATAACAATGTCATAAACCTCACACATCTATATTATCTTATACTTTTTTCTTGTTCCGTAGAATATAGACTATAGACAGGAGAAAAAAAGACGATTTGAGGTAATACATTTAATTTGATTAGTTCAAACTTTCATGAAATCCCATAGGCCATGGTACATGCATTAAAATTAAAAAGTAACATAGTTTGATATTTGATGGCTTTTTGTTACAGATTCTATGAAAATTTCTGTACAGAACACGAAAAAAAGGTAACACCCTCATCGATACTCAATACATTGCATTGACTGTCTCATGTCTCATCCTCAATGAAGATTATGATGACGCTGAAAAAATTACTTATGAATTATGAATGAATTCCACATCGCATGTGATATAAGATGGAATATAAAAACATGTTTAACATTTAATGTGTAATTTTTATTTTTCGTGATAGCCCATTTAAAAATGTGCATATAAAATACAAATGATAATTACCATGTGTGATTTGAGGAGTATAAACATGATTGTCATCAACATTATTATTATGATTAGGTATTCAGACTCATCATCTGATCACCTGTTACCTTTTACTACTTACTACTTATGTAGTTCCTTTACGCACAAACTTGTATATCAGCAATCAACCTACCTATTTTGCATATACGCACTTTATTACGTGTCTAGTCACTAGTCACTAGTATGTAGTGTTTTGTGCACTACACACTTAAATTTTTTGAATCAATCAATGCACTCGAACAATATGTAAACCGTAAAGCACCATCGTCTCGGAAACGTGTGTGGAGGTGAAAAAAAGGAAAGATTTTTGAATCTTGAATGTTTTGAATCACAGAGCTATCAAGAGCTATAGATTTTATGAAAACGACCAAATGGGTGTAATAATACTGAAGGGTAATTCCCATAACTCAGCTAATTAATTTACTTTTCAATACTGTGCTGTAATATTATGGCTTTCTAACTCAATAAGAAGAGTAGATAGAATATATAGGGTATGTATACGGTACGTTGGGGCAATTTCTCTTATTATAGGAAATGAATTGCTCTAGCTATGTACTTAGTAGTTAGCAGAGCAGTTAGAATTGAGAATTGAGAATTGAGACTGTCCATTGTCCATATTCTATCTATATGAAAGCTGAACTTGTTCATCATGATCATGAATAATGAATACAAATAACGAACCAAGTAGGTACATATTTCCTTTTGCTCTTTCGCCTTGTGGGATGTTGTTGATGATGATGATGATGTGATACATAATAAAATTGTTGTACGTTGTATCACACAGCCCAGACTGTGTAATGATCTGAATGAGATCATTCTGAAATTTTTATTGTCTGAGACTACATTTTAAATTCCCCTAAGAGAATGTATCAAGAATCAAGTACATCATACATCAACGTTTAGCACACAATATCTCACTTATTGTAAATTTTATTATCAAAGCTTTATAAAAAAAAAGAAGAAACAGGTGTATATATACAAAAACTAGTATGAGCTTTTTGTCTCTGTTATACATTTTGAATCTGTGAATGGTTTCTCATTTTGACATTTAAAGGAAATGAAAAGTTGTATAGTGTGCGCAGTGTGTACACACAGTATCAAAATGAAGGACGAAAATTCATTGGAAATTATTACGCTCCCACAACTCACAACTTATTGATTCCATTTTTTACCGTTTTTCATCATTTACACAACTATTATTTTTATATATTATTTATTATCTTTTTTTACCAAAAAATTTTAAATATATTTATCTGTTTTTCGGTGTTCGGAAAGACCACTTTTCAGGATTTTGGGAGTATTAAATTGATTCTGAAAAACCCAACCAAACAGAATGTTTATGTAACGAGCAAGGTATAGTAAATAGTAAATAGTCCATCAATGAAAACAGATAGTCTTTAGACTTTAGACATTACATATCTAACATTTACACATTTTTTGGTTCCGTACACTCACATAAACAAATCTAAAGACAGCAAATAGTTTTATTTTTTTAGTGAGGTATGAGATATTATATGATATCATATCATGTCGAATAGTGTAAGAAAATGAATTAATGTGTATAACACGCATCGCTAGCAGTGGGGTAAATTGGATATGATTAGGATTTAGGATTACTCTTTTATTTTTATAAATGAGTTACACTATATGATTGCAACTATTATGTAGAATGCAGAATGTAGAACATTTCAATTTGGGAAATGCAACTAAATATTATACAGTAGACACTAGACACACACGTGTGCATACGAAATACGAACTAAAATACTTTTGTACAATGTAAGTACATGAGATGCACTATGCAGCTGTACGTAATATGCATCGTCTATTGTACATTTATACGCAATCGCAACCGCACTCATTAAATATTGTAATTGACCATTTCCATAACATGTATGATTACAATGAAGGATTTCTTGATGTTTTTATTAAGATGTTCTATGGATTGCGCTTGAGGCCTACATTTATTGCATTTCTGTTTACCTATGTGCATATCCGTACAATTGTGGGATCAAACGATTTGGTTTGGTTATAGATTGATGTATTTGTTTGTAGTTTGTAATTCTTTTTACAGCTTCTCATACTCCTCAGAACATGTGCATTGTACCTAAATAGAATAATATATGTAGTGTGTAATGTGCAATATGTGTGTATATTATTTTGTTATGAGCTGATCTTTGCTGATAAAAACTAAATAATGTTTCCTTTTTTGTGTATTTCACACATGTGCGTTTTATTGCATGGGGCATCGGAACATTCTCAACTTTTCCTTTTTTGGCAAAGTAAGAATAAATCAGTGAGTGTGAAACATAACTCTTACTATAGACTATAGATTATTGCTCATTAGGATATAAATGACAATTAAATTTTATGTATTGTTTCAGTTTGTCCATTTATTTTTGCGACTCACTAAAAATATACCAAAAAATTCGAATGAATTGACCCATGTCATGTGTATTTTGTAGTTTGTGTAGCACTTTTCAGCTCGTCCATGTCTAATACGTCAAGACTCGAAACTCGAGACAGGAAAAGACGAAATGACGCAAGTTGATGATATTTTCTCTTAAAGGGGATACAATTTATGGTCTATGTTCTATATTTTACATTATTGGACTACGGATTATGGAACTTGTGCTTTTATAAATGTAAGACATGCTTTTATGCCCATTTTAGCAAAGAAAAAAAGAGTGATTAGTAAATTGTGAATTATTTTTGCATACATGACTCTGCTTTTATTGTAGTTTGTTTTGCAAGTAGAAAAATATAGTATTATGGTAACTCTTTTTTGTATCAATCACATATTTACTACAACTAATGACAAGATTGGAATAGATCATTTTGAGATGGTTCTCGAGTATAAAAATATATTATGTAATTTTTCTTTCTTGCTCTATCTCTGTTTAGAAGCACAATAGTTTTTACAGTCATACAAAACAATTAAACATCATTTATCATACACTCACCAATCACACAAACAAATAAAATAGCAACACGTTTAGTAGATTTAAGGTTGGTTTCCCAAGGAAATGCATGTAGATCAGGAATCAGAAGTCAGAAGAAATGAGAATATCACCATGAGGACTTGAGACGATTTCAATAATTGAAGAATGGCCGTTTGATTAACTTATTGCCAACCCCAACCGTGAGAAGCTATGGAATTTTAAAAAACGGTTAGGGTTTAGAATCTTTGGTTGCATTTTATAAGGAAAACTTAATGTCAAGACTTGGAAATTTTCAAGAGAAAGGTG
>JAQGBH010005861.1:0-13497 GCA_034698265.1 Sminthurinus aureus | reverse complement strand
TCGCATCGGGAGCCTAAAGCATTTATGCTTTCTAGGCGATATAAAATCCTCACGGAGGGAGGATTTTTGACTTTATTCTAACATAAAGTTTCACATAGAAGGCGCTTAAATTGGAAATCTTGACCCCGACCCATTGCCCATTGGATAAAAATTAAATTCTAAGGTAATTAAACATTTAATTTTGACCTTCTTAAACATATTCATTTAAAAATTAAACAGTTGATTATATACTAGTCATTGTCTATTGATTCATTTAATTGGAGAAATCTTAGTAATTGAGATAAAGAATAAAGATTACTGTATTTTGTACACACTTAAAAGTGCATATTTACACATTTTTGCAGTATTTTTGTTACTCGACAAAATTAATTATAAATTATAACATTGTTTATCTTTTATGTTACTTAATTACTTTAGGTCTCATTAAAAAGACGACCTCAAGATGAGTTATAGATTTAATCAACTGACTGGACGACTCGTGGGAGCTTCCAAATCCGTGGGACAGGTTAAACAAAAAATATGCACATATTTTTATTACACCAATGTATGTAGTTAGTAGTAGTTGAAAATGTTGATTATTACTTATTTAGTTTTAGAGCATAATATAGATGCATGACTTTTATACTACCTTATATACCTTATAATAAATAATTTAATACTGAAAAACACTCGTAGGGTCTAAAACCAGCTGGACCCGAGTCTTCAGTTATTTATAACTACGATTGTAAATTTACTAAAGTTGAAAACCAACAGAGTCGCCACAGCTCCTCTGGAACAGGATATGCTCCCATGAGCAAGAAAATGTTGGACAACTATGCCCATTTCCAGGTTTGTACTGTATAATTATTATTATTAGGCTATACCATAACTAAAATTTTGCCAAAATAATCAATTCATTTGAACAAAATTGTATTTATGCTCTTTTTCAACTTCCCAAAATATATATAGAAACCTGATAATGTTCCAGTTCACTTGAAAGGTGGTATGAAAGACAAAGTCCTTTATTACTCCACGCTAGGACTCTGCGCATATGGTCTCTTTGAAATGTTTTCTAATTTCTACCATATGATTTATCCAGCCAAGAAGAAGGAAGAGTAAATTAAACGGATTGAATTTAATGTATATTATGTTGAATGAAAAAGAACTATCGTAAACAAGTCAAAGTCATTCGAAATCGCGTAGAGAAGAACCAAAAAAAAAAAACATAGTACCAACACGTATGTAAACTACATTACTTATATTATTATTATTATGGATAAATAATACGTTTCGGTAAACGTTAGTCGTCAATAAATATAACAGCTGTAGTATAATTATTTACCTGAAGTGAAATGAATAAACATTATTATTATTATTATATCTCGCTTTCTTTTAATTTCAAACAATGATGTTGTAATGTATAATATTATTGATTGTTATGTTATGTTGTTCAAAAATTTGAAAAAACTATAATCGCAATATTTATAAACAAATAATGATATTTATAGCACACGTCTATTTTATGAATTTATGCAAAAAGTCGCTCATTTTATTTAGTTACATACATCGTCTATATTAAATATTCTTATTCAGGAAAGAAGTGTACAATAAAATATCAAAGTAACACAAAAGTAACATAAAATTTAGTCTTTTTATTCAATTGGTACATCTTAAATATAGTTTTATGGAATCAAGAACATGCATGAAGAATGAAAACAATAAAAAGTCAACAACCAAAACTAAATGAATACAACTTTAAAGTGTACTGAGCTGTAGCTGTGTCACATTTTTCTCCAAAATTATAATCCAGGTTTTAATTCAACATCGAGAAATTTTATTTTGTCATAAATTGAGAATATGTCTCATTGATTATATATTGTCAATGATAAAAATGTATAGAATATTTTCATTTGTTGGATATCAGTGTTCAATGACATTCAAAAACACATTAAAGGTATCATTGTGATGACTTTCATCTTGCATTAAAATTTTCTGATGGTTGAAAGGAGTTGTTTATGTACAGCAGCATTTGCAGAATAATTTTTTTTCGTTGCATTTAAATTCCCCGTTGTCACAATCTTCTCCAACCACGAACTTTCTGCACTTTTGGAAAGCTTCTTCCTTGTCGTCCGCATAGTAGGTAGTACACGGCTTTTGTTCTCCACTGATCTCAAGCATGTTTTCAACTACATCTCTAAAGTTGAATTGACCATTTATCAAAATGTCACCTTCCCCAGATTTAGCTTTGACGGCATCCATTCCAGCTCCTGCTACCGGTTTCATGACAACTCCACTAGCAGCCACCTGAGAAAAAAAAAAAAAAAAGCAAAAATATGAAAATGACAATACATACTTTGAAAATACATTTTTTCTAAGGAAACGGTGTTTGTGAAATTTCAGGATCAATTACAAAACAGCAATAGTGAGTTGAGAATTTCAACATAATGATTGAAGATTAGAGAGTACAGAAAAGTATTTGTGTGTGTATAGTATATAGGTTTTACCCATTGGTGGCAAAGAAGAAGAGACAAGAGAAAAGCCATGGCGAAAGTTGCACTCGATCCGGAGAAGAACAGCATCTTGATGACAATACGGAGAAAACGGGGCGAATCAAAACTTATAATTTTAAAATCAAATTGGCTGCAAACTGGGACTGAGAAATATATACAATGTAAGTATTGTGAAGGATAAGAGATGTGTGATGTAAATCTATCTGGAATCCTTCATTTTTATACCAAAATCGTTGCTGTATGCACCTGAAAAATGAGTTTTTTATGTAATCAATGTGTTAAGATGCAATAAAAACTGTCAAAAAAATCTGCGAAACACATGTCTGTTTCGCAGTTCGCAGTAGGTTGTAAAAATGCATAAAATCCTTTATGTATATATATACCAGCTAATGAATTTATATAAGGATTCTAAATTCTAATTGTCTGGTATGTATATATACAGTTCATTTTTTAAATGTTTTATAGTCGGACGATTTATTCTCTCAAAACTGGAGCAAGAACATAAACGAAATATAAAACAGAATGCTGGAAATCTACATATATTGCATTGATTTGCATCAGTCCGATTCTATGTGTAACTGCAGTAAATATGTGGCTTAACGCTTAACGACGGGTTTGAAAAACTATTATTTTGTATTCATATTTTATTTTTTATTGTTCTCCATTTTTGGGCTAGCCTTTGTTCATGTACGATAAACAAAATATTAAAATACAAAGTCCTTGAGTATTGAGTACTGCATTCATCATTCATTTTACGAGCAATTAGAAACTAGAAACACATTATATAACCGGAAAGATGGATTGTACACACTACACACACAAGCACTAGAAAGTATTTTTTTGTCCTATTTAATTTTACGGGCAGATGGTATTTTTATGTATAATATGTGCATTGTTCGGATTTACCATTAGCCTTGCTGGAAGTTAGTTTACAACTTATCTAATGTGTTATCTTAGTGAGAATGAAGTGTGTGTTTATTCACATTTAAAATGACTGTTTTTCAGAATATTCAACATCCAAACAAGCAAGAGCTAAGGTCTTAATGCACATGCGAAAATTAAAAATGGTTGTTGATTTCCTACAATTACAATTAGTTTGTGTTTCATATATATGTCAGTGGTAAAAACTGGGTAAATCGTATTTTATGAAATTAAGTTTTTACAATAATATTTGCAGCCTTTTGCGTAAATGCTTTTGAACAAGAGAGGGTCAAGTAAAATAAGCATGAAAGGCAGAAAATGTACTGTGATGTATTATGGTGAAGATAAAACGAATAATGTCATGATATATTTGTTGGAAAAAATACATACACGTGTACAGGAATTTTGTTTGTCTAAGTTTAGAGTTCAGAGTGTTTATTGTAAACATAGCATAATGAATAGTTAATGTAAAAAACAATAATACTACTTTCTCTTTTTAATAATAGTTTAATCAATCTCTAAAAAGCTTAACGTTGAGTCAAAAAAACTTACTAATAGTATACTATAGTTTATAGTTCTTCCTATCGCTTGAAAAATAATCTTGCTACAATAACTGTAACGTTATCGTAGTCTGTTTTCCCGTTTAAATACATTTTTGACAATAGAATAAGAAACAAATGATTCGTTATTCACTTGGCGAGTGAAAGCTGTTTTAGTTTTTGTATCTCCACATTATCCATTTTGTCTGTCATATTAGGCCACAATGCTAATTCAGTTATAGTGTCCAAGTCTTCTCGGATCAAATTGTATTCCTATTTTTTTAACAAGAACAACACAAAGAGAGAGAAAATACATATGTTATACATTTAGCATTTGAAGTGCATATGGATCCGAGTGGATCTCATTATATTGACAACAAAGTTTCTGCATAATAATATAATTCAATTTACAATTCTGTTAAAACCCAAAGCTATGTAGAAGGCTCTAGTACCTACTGCGCATGTGTAGAGGGCTCTGGCAGCTGCTGCGCTTGTGTAGAAGGCTCTAGTACCTACTGCGCATGTGTAGAGGGCTCTGGCATCTGCTGCGCTTGTGTAGAAGGCTCTAGTATCTACTAGACCGTTAGAATGTAGGTGCACTAGCTTAAGATTTCGACGACAACTGAGTGAGTTTTTCTAAAATATTGCACAACTTCGTCGCCGTTTGAAAAAAACATTTTTTTAGCTCCGGGGTTTTTGGTTTCCTGAGACGCGGATTCACTGGATCCGTTGACCAATTTGCACTTTTTCGACTAATTTTGATGTGCTCTTTCGAATGGTATAGGTTTCATCAAGATCGGAGGGGTCCGATTTTCGACCAAAAAAACCACCTTTTTTATATTAGTGGTTGGTAATGAGCATAGCGAGTAACTCTATATCCATGATAGTACGTATAGGATATAGGACATGTACTTTGGTAATAACTAATAAGCAACCTTTGTTTAAATACAGGCATAAAGCAATATAATATGCAAAGCTGGTTTAAAACAAGGTTTATTGGCAACCCTCAAATATCTACAACTGGATGCATGATTATTTTTATTCAGATAGATGAGAAAAAAGTTTATTCGTATTTGCCCACTTATTATATCATTATAAAATGTAAAATTTTGGCATGTATACATATCCGGTAAACGATAAATCAAATATAAAGTACAAATAAAGGTAGGAAAAGATAGATTTTATGAGATCATAAACATGTAAATGGCAGAGCTAATGTATGTGCAATATACCATTGACAGTTTATGAATATTGCCTATTATATGTCATAATGCTTAGTACTCCACAGGACAGTTATTTTCATTCTTCATACATGTTGTTTTTGTTGAATATGACTATTAAAAAGACAAATAAAAAACCAATAAGTAGCTATTTAAGGCTATGTAAAGTAAAATTAAAAACTTGAGACAGACAAAACGTCTAAGATTAAAAAAAATAAGTAGTAGAAAGAGCCAAGTATATGATTATACAATGACGAATATACGTTTCATGAACTGCCTTAGTTTTGACTCTTCATAACGTGCTTATTCGCTAAAATTTGTAGAAATTTGAAGAACTTTTGAACATTATGATTCTGGAATAAATGCTGAAAAGTGGGTAAATGTATTTGTGCTCCCTCCGTATAGTTATATATTATGCAATATGCATGACGAGAATGAAAGATTCCACGAAGAATTTAAAGAAAAATTCGAAAAAATGTGTTAAATGTATCTGGTTTCATCATGTATGTAGTTTCATACGTGAATGGGAATGGGTGTGTAGCTGTTATAGTATACACCTGTATTTTCATAACTCATAATAGGTACAAGGAAAAGATTTTGAATATTAAATTTTCTCTCAATGTTTCCCTTATGCAATTACATGCAGTAATTATTACTGGTTTTCCATCATGGGATTTTTAAAATGGCTAAATTTATACTTTACTTGTATAACTTAAATTCAATATTCTTGATTTGGACAAAATCGCAAATATAAAACTTTCACTAATATTATTGTTTTTCCTACTATACATACCTAGCGTATCCGCATGTATACACACATACATAATACACATCATAATACAGGTAGTATATTCCTCAATATTGAAAAATTTTAGCTGCATCTCTTCTTTTTTTTGAAGAATACAAATTGAGCTTTTTCGGATTAGTCAAGGGCACTAGCACAGATAGATGTTACACCCTGCCTTTGAGGCATTTGCTATATTATATGTATTTCAAGACTTTTCAGATAAATATTCAACCCAATTACATAACTTTTTAAGAACAGGAGGTAAACCTCTGTTTTACACATGCAAGTTATGCATATAAAGTTTGTTGTACATCATGTCTTATTATGTTTATTGGTACTCATTCACAATCATCTTCTGTCTCACGTTACCTATGTGTGATCAGTATAAAGTGCAATGTAAGCTTTTCGTTAATACCTACCAATCTAAATGCAGATATTTTTTTATCTCTTTTCACAACTACCAGTCAACAACAATCTTTATAGACATTTCAGACATACCCAATACTCCAATTAAACCAGGCCAGAGTCTTTTTTTAAGAAAAAAATTGTAATTGCACATGCATCCGGATTGTTTTTATTTATATTTGAAGCTTGTCTTACCACTGTTTTTTTTGTAGTTGTTTGTTAGTGTAGTTACCAGTTTCTGCTACACTTACTAGTAAGCTGGATAATGATGATGACGGCAGTCGTACTATCCTCAGTTGTATCATGCAAAACAAAACACGTTTGTGTAGCAAATTGGGCATAGTATCAGCACTACATTAATAATAATAATTGCCAAAACATAGTTTGATCCTGAGGATCTCCTCAATGTACTTTAAACATATTGTTAATTGTTAGTTTTATCATCAGATTATATCATGGATCTCATAGAACTTTGAAGACGGATTAAAATCCAAAGTTGAACATGGTCAAATCACAAGGCATAGATTATATCGCACCTTTGTGTATTTCGATTTAATCTTTATGGGTGTATGAAATTGCTTGCTTGCTCAACTTTAGAAATCCTAAACATATGTATTATGTAACTAAGTTTTCCTTATTTCACCATCTCCTCTTTTTTCCTCAATTTAAGTAAAAGTAGTTGTCAACGACCGAAAAAAGTACGCGTAAAATGTTAAAAACGTGCCTCAATTTAAAAATAAGACATGATGATGCTGACGTGAACCAGATTTTTACTGAGGTACTGCAAAAAAAATCATTGTGTATGATTGTATGCATTATGTATATGCACCATGTACCATGTATCTATGTGTAAATAAATGAAACAGGGTTTTCGTATAGTGTAGGAAGTTTAAAAAACAAATCCATCCAGTTTCTTTGTCCAATGACAGTATTATGTAGTATTTACAACTCGTAAATTGCATATCGTGTATATGCATCTACTTATGCATGATTAATGATAAAGATGTAGCTTGCAAAATATAATAGGTATACAATAAAACAATCGCGAGGCTTTTAATAATTCAACTAGTTTTAATATTCTAACGAGTATTTGTGCAGTTTTTGCATTGTCAGTTTTTTGCTCATGTTCATTCCTGTATCAGTTTTACTCCAGGAAAGAAATCTCTATTTCTAATGTCATACCCAGTTTTATATCTAAAAGCATTCGTACCAAATTATGCATGTTTTGCACACTTGCAAATTAAAATTATGTAGAGTTTCGTCTTTCATAAATGTTAAAAATGGTTTCTAGTGCTGTCAATTGTAAATAATGTGCTAAGAGTATTATTTTTGCATTCAATCTAAAGCTGTTATATTTTGAGACTCGTCTGGATTAATTCACACACACTTAATCCAGATCGAATTTGTAAAATGTCTAGTGTCTAGTAACATTGAGAGTATGGATAAAATTTTGTATACAATTTGTGTAGTGTATAGCCGTCAGCTCTATGTACATATGTACGTGGTTGTTATTAAGTACACTCGTATAGATGTAGGTCTACGTGTTCGCCTACGAGTGCTCGAGGCAGAAAAATTGAAGTGAAAGTGTTCTAATTTAAACTTATTTTACCCAAGACAAAAAATTATTATTGCTTAAACTTCAGATTGTCTTAAACTTTAAAAGGTTCCAGATTATTCCAATTGAATTATCGATGACGACATAATATAAAACGCAGTACAATGTGTGTGTGCATTATGTATCCATACAGAAACTATGCGTGAATGCACGCTTTTTTGTCTGCTGAAATTATCTAGATTTCAATCTACAGTGATTAGATTCAATCGCTAATAGCTTCAACAGCATCATTCTCTCCTTCGGTGTGTGTACGCCGCATGAGTTTGCAAATAGTCTGTAGTAAACACGTAAGAGAAGAACTTCTTTGATGAGAAAAAAAATGCTTTTCATGTTTGATTCATATTGTTGCAAGCAAAAAACTATGAGAGAACAGAGAAGCACTGATTAGACAGATCGACCGAGCTGCTCTGATCGCTAGTGTAAAACTGAAAATACCACAACCATAGATTTCATTATTTTATTTTTATTTATGTACTCGATCAATTCTTTATCTACTGGAGTTTCCAACAGTTTGTTGTAGAATTATAGTTATAAAATCTAAAGTCTTTGATTTTGGTTCATATAAAATATGACCATTTATTAGATATATAAAAACTAGATCATTTTACATAAACCTATTTATCCGATTGTAGTCGTAAAATATATTATTTATGTGTACATTTGAATGTAGAGAGCGAATCTTGTACACGTAACACACCACTCACAAATTGGGACGAGTACAAATAGTATTAGTAAAATAAACAAAAGATTTCTTTTACTTGTATAATATTGAATACTACATACTACACGGACACACATTTGTAGAATCGCTGTACATTGATAAAAATAATATTATTTTGTTATTGTGCATAATTTTTTTGAGCTAGTAGCTAGTAGATAAATTTGAATGCACATACATATATGTAAAATTTCAGCTTCTTAAAGTCTACTTGCCATTTTCATTTTTATGTGCGTATTGATGGTGTATCATTATAAAATTGTGCTACAATTGAACCCCCGCTGTGACACACACAAACTTCGAAACGGATCTGATACTTGTTCATAAGCTACATGCTGATAATTTGATTGTGTATAAACCAAAAGAGACTCAGTATGCAAATATAAAGAAGATTTAAGAAACCTATTGTCTGTAAATTTTTTGTGGTCATCTGGTACATTGTACAATGTATCCATAGAAAAATATGGTAGGGATCTACTGTCAAAACTATTGCTCTCATCATATATCATAGTTTTACAGATTTGGTCCAGGATGTACCAGTAATATTATTTGTATTTGTATTTAGTACTTAGGTTTTCGCATTCCAAATAACATTGAATCAACTATATAATATATTATGTGCATGGTTTATTCTTGCATACGGAATATAGTTTCTTTAAAAGTTCCCTACTTCGTACTTTGTACTATAACATCCATGGTATTTATTATTATACATATTAAGGATTAATTTTATGACACCACGAAAATGAATTTATGAACTTAATCGTTGAAAAATTAACAAATCATGACTATGCTCATTTTTTAAACCAGTACACTACCCACAGCATCAGTATGTTTACTAATATAAGACTCTGTGTATATCAGAAAAAAATGAAATTCATAAAAAAAATATACACAATGGAGTTGCAAAAATTGACAGACAATTGAGATTTTGTTTCGTCGTTAGGTTTTGTATGTACGGAAAAGTAATTCCTCAGACCTTATTGGGTCAGATAAGAAACAAAGATTATATATTATATAATAACAGCATTTAGAAAGCTCGTTTTATGTGCATATGTGCACATAAATGTCTATATAGTTTTTCGGTAATCTCTGCCTTACTATACAACACATAGTACCGAGTTTGTGCATATAGTGGATAGATTGTACATGAAAATTATTCAAAGTCATGATCACATGAATTCACCAATTATTATTATCATTAATGGTTGACTGCACGTATAGACATGAAACATTTTTTTCCAAATTGTGATGATCCGATACCCATGATTAGAATGAAAGGCTGGATAAACGTAAACTATCATTATTGCGTATAATAGCTATAGGTACTAGGTATATATGTACCTTCAGATTTGTTTTCATCATTGTGCTTATAGATTCAAGTTTAAACGTTTGGAATTTGGAGTATACATGTATACAAATAGGCAAATAGCGTGTTACTCATGTCTCTATGAAAGAAAAATTTCATATAGAGAACTCCTAGACTTAACATGTAACAGCAAGCTCGTTGTTTACCACTTTCTGTTTCATTTGATTGTCAGAGTTTCTTATAGTTTTAAAAGTTAACTTTTGTAATTTGAGGTTGCAATTTTCAGTGTCAGTAAAAGTCAAACTGTTGATATATGATACACGGATACACTCTACAACAGAGCCCGCATTGTTTTTTTCAGTAGAAAATATTAAAAATTAGAAGTGGTTGAGATGTATGTGAACTATATACTATTATATGAAAAAGAGGAACAATTTCTGAAATTATGACCGAAAAGTTTCTCTGTATATTCGATTCTCACAATTGGTGCCGAACTATAATAGACAGTATGCAACGCATTGAGTATTGAGTATTTTGTGGCGTACAATTTCTCACATAAGAATCTCCTCCACTCGCTAGACTTATCTTCATTGCTAATCTGTTGAACCTTTTTTTTTGGTTTGGCCGTGACCGAGACCGAGTGTATGCGATAATAATGCGAATAGAAAAATGAAAAATATTTGATACCTGATACCATAAAGTTTCTCGTCTTCAATTTTTTAATGAACATAAAACATATGTAATACATGTTCTGTTTGCATCCTCACACAAATACTAAATAGATAACAAACTGATAGACAGATTTTGCAGCATGAGCTAAAAAATGAGCATGATTGTTAATCACTTAGGTTTTTTGTCTTTATTTAATATGATTATGCAAATTGCAAATTATATTGTGAGTATATGAAGAATATGCAGTACATAGTGACGGCAATCACGCTAATTAAAGCTCTTATTTGTATGTTGAATTTTTTCCTTTCCTCTCTCTGCTCGTTGTTTTATAATAATGTTGTTATTGTTATTTGCTTGCTCATGGAATACTAACAAGTTGTATATCAAAAATATTCTCCCATCTCACTTGTTTTCTCTTCAACAATGTATACTCGCAGTTGATATTCTTTAACTTTTTCGATTCCACAAAAAAAAGAGAGAAATTTATGATTGAAAGTTACCTATGCATGGAACTGAACAATTCTGATTTTCGAATTTATGGTGTTTTGTAGTTGATGAAATATATGGTTATGCGTATTGTGCATTTTAACAGGTTGTGTATTGTGTACCATCCTCACAGAAGAGTATTTAATAATCATTGAAATAGTAATTACCCTGTTTTGTTAGTTTTTTTTTCAAGAATTTTAAAAGATTTTATTCAGTTGGAAAAGAAAAGAGCTTGAAGTACAAATATGATGAATTAAAAAACTGGACTATAAATCAAGTTTGAAAACAGTCCAATTTCTTTTTCACATATCGTGTAGGAATTGGGGGATAGAATAGAGCATAAAAACAGATGAGAAAGATGATTAGAAAAAATGTTAGTGCAAGCTTGCTTATAGTTATAAATGCTGGAGATTTTAAGAGGATAAAAGTAAGAAGTAAGTTGACATAAGTTGTTCCATTTTTCCTGTTGTGTTCGTCATGTTCCAGCAGTCCGGAATCCAAATAAATCAGATGCTTAACGTCCATTGCTACGAAATTTGAAAATAAAAAAAGATATAGAAAATACAATTCAAAATTTTTCTTTTCGGAATTGTTTCATTCATTTATTGATATGTAGCTACGTTGAAGAATACCAACTGTCAACTATGAATTTTATATATTTCTTACAAGTAGATTCCATGGGCTCTTCGTCCACTGGCACCTTGAAGGTTGAATGGTTTATCTGCACTGCTACCTTCAGAATTTGTCAACAAACTTTCCCCAAAAGTAAAATAGATTGAAAATGTAAAACATATTATCAAATACAATGCTTTTTAAATAATTTTTTATATTTATTAAAACCTTTCTGGCTCTTCTGCTTGATCCTCAGCCATGGCCCATGGGGCAATGACAGCGAACATAACAGCGAAAACGTAGACGTAGTAAAACTAAAAAAGCGAAAATTTTTTAGAAAATTCAAACTCATAATATTGGTATGATCTAGTTGTTTTGTTAGATATTGTGTATAAATTGTTTTTCTCAAAACTTACCAAGGATTTCATTTTGAATGAGGTTTTGAAGATTTGGGTAATTCCAAAGAAGTTGAATGTAATTTTTTCAAGTGTTGAAACTGAAAGAAGAGTTGGATTGATTTCCAGAGGTTCCTTCTGGTCTTTATATACCAAAATTCCGAGTCAATTTTGGAACCACTAGACTAATTTTGAAAGGAGGATAATTACTAGTCATTTTGAAAATTTGACTCATTACTGATTGCTCTTGTATTTGAAAAAGCAATCATGGATTATGGATGTTCAAATAAGCTGCCCATTTTAAAATGTCGTAATTGGAGAAAATCCTTGCAAATTAATATGACTAAAATAAATTATTTAGTTACTTTTGAGATAAATGGTATGTCTTTGCGCTATTTTAATTTTTAATGCATAATATACAAAATATGCTCATTGCTGCTCAATGATAATTATCTCATTATGGAGTTATAGTTGAGTTTCTGCTTCTGCTTGGATTACTGTGTTGAAAATAGCTCTAGACAAGGTACATAAATAGTTTTATTTTTTTTTGCACACGCGGGTATGGTTTGCAATTTGTTTTAAATGTGAAACATTTCCATACCATGTTTTTAAAAGATAATGTTTGTCGGTATTGTGGGTGCATTTCCTTTCATTTGTACGTTGAATATATATATATTATGCTGTAAGTTTTTGTACAAAGTTTCAACTGCGTATGGAACTGAAATCTAAACAATTACTGAGGTGTAATTATGATGGATGTATGCGTCAAAAGTGGAAGCGTGTGGCTTGTGTGACCCGTGGATGTTAAATGCTCAATTGTAAAATACAATGTTCTTATATGTTAATTTCTGTAGTTTTCTATTTTCTACACAACCAAGTGTGCAGAAAATCGAGAATTGCTGCCGCGCGTGGGTATGTGTGAATCGCTGTTTTGTATGAAAAACATTAAATCCTGGACTTTTTTCCTTCATGACGTCATATAATATTTTTTATTTGGAATTCAAACTGTTATTACGTCTAAAACATCTACAATAATGCAACAAATTGTGTGTTGTTTTATCCAATTGAAGTGGTTTAATAATGATGTGTGGTGTATAGAAGAATGTATAGGAGTCACAGTGTAAGAGACTGAAAGCTGAATCGACCTGTGACGTATAATGTATAATGTACAACATAATTTTAGATCTTTAACAATGAATCGGTGAATGTGAAATGTTTCGCATGTAATCTTCCATCCGGATTATATGTATACACACCAGTGTTGTATTGATTACTGGGAAAAAGTAATCGATTACAGATTACAGATTACTGGTCAAAAATATGGCTTAG
>JAQGBH010005860.1:0-13498 GCA_034698265.1 Sminthurinus aureus | reverse complement strand
CTTAAAGTGACCAGAAACATTTTTTGCGCCCTGTTTTTCTTATTTTTGCGCCCCTTCTGCCTCTTTTTTTGCGCCCCGTTTCCTTTTTGCGCCCCCCTTTTCCTCTTTTGCGCCCCCTTTTTTTCCTTTTTTGCGCCCCCTTTTTTCGGCGCCCTACGCAGCTGCGTAGTTTGCGTATTGGTAAGACCGGCCCTGGCTCATTCTACAAAGTATTTTATGGAAAATCGTGGAAATTGTACATGTCCAAATGAAGTTTCTTGAGATTAAGTTGGGCGATCATCATGATGCTCATTTTCTTTTGTTCTGGTTCTGGTTCTTGTTTTCCGGGCGCAAGAGCCGTTTTCTTGTTAGTTGATTTTGATTTTGATTCTAGTTCAAGTTGAGCTTGAGCTTGATCTTGAGCTTCACCTTGAAATTCCTCGAATAAATCATGGAAAGAAAAGTACTCGAGACTCTCGAGTCGAGAGGATTGAATTCATGGTAAATTTCCATATTCAAGATTTCCAGCTCTCTCGAATTGGGCAGTTGATGGCAAAGAATATGTCTCACAGTCTCAAGCTTACATTGTATAATATGTTCAACGTTCAACATTCAGCATCAAATAATATCAAATGATCTCAAACTGTACTTGTGTTTTTTACTGGTCAAACTATGGAAATGGAAAATGTACAACGTACAAATTACGAGGAAAAAACGTATCCAGAACAAGACGGATACTGATAAGAGAATCTGTGTGAGTTAAATTGTTCAATGTTCAATGCTCAATATATTATGCAACGTTCATTTCAGTCGTTCGCCTGTTTTCTGTTTTCAACTCACCAAGTGATTCATCTCACTTTGACTCATTCATTCATTTTCTAGTAAATCCATTCCGTCCATCGTCCATCGTTCATTCAAACAACGTTCACACACACACTCTTTGCTCTTTGCTCCTCTGTTCTTCCTACTGGGAAAATTAATTTGACATGTTTGCTGTTTCTCTACTGATTTTTACGGAAAAACCAGCAAAAACTCGAGAAATGACTCATGCAAAATCCAAATCAAATTTATTCTGCATTCTGCCTCTTGAATTTTTTTTGGACTTGCTTTACTTGTTAATTTTAGTACATGCATATTCTTTGGCTTTACGAATAAATGGGAAATACATATGATGATTCATTTAACTGCGCTTTCTCACGATGCCCCATTTAAATTTGTAAATGCTCCCTTTTTCCTATTTACCATTTACCATATAAATCTATTATTAGAGTAAACTCGTCGTTAAGTTTAAAGTTTAAAGTCCTTGAACTTTAAACGAGGGAAAATTCTCACAAAGAAAGATAGAAAAGTTGCCTCGTCATTTCTGTCTCTTGTATTTTACCTTTTCTCCCTTGCATTTTTTTACGGTGCTCATTCTATTTTGGTTTTTGTTTTAGTGTTGTTTTGTTTCCATTTTTGATAGACAATTGCAAAGTGTTTGACATTTGACCGTAGATTAATCAAAAAACAACGCAGCCACTTGTCATCGTACATCGTATTCATCACTAAATTAGGTTAAAGATTGTGTAAACTCAACATCATCATCAAAATAAGTTTACAACCAAAATATTGAAACACCAAGTAAAAAGTATGGGACGTCCGAAGAAAAAAGCGTCGTCAACAAGGGGGGCAAATCAAAGTAAATCATTTCGACAAAGCACTCAAAGTCAAAGTAGTTCAAATGATTCGGTATGCACAAAATTCACAATTCTTATATTTACTTGAATCTATTTTCATAATCATAAGTTTTAAGTACTTGCATTATTATGACAAAAGGTTTTTTTACTGCACATTGAATATTGAAGGCTGCGCAATGTAAAAAGTTGAAATTAAATGTGATTTTTAGCTGTTTCAGAGTTCTCAAACAGTGACAAGAGCAAGTTTAAAACGGAAAAGAAGTGACGAAATGGAGCAAGGTCAAAGTTCATCCTCAAATTATGTAACGTCTTCGTCGTCTTCTCTGTCTGGAATTTCTTGGCATGGTCGAAGTGATCCTCATTGTATTTTGTCCATAGTTGGTTCACAACTCACACATTGTTCAGAATCCTCCAGCTTGTCAACTCCTCCAAGTTCTATTTTGTTTCCATCTCCAACTTCCTCTGCTCTTACTTCCACCAGTCAAAAAGATAGCTATGTTATCTACACCAAAGTGAACTCGGATATTGACGTTGTCCCGGGAACGCCGAGTACACAAGAGAATATGTAAGTTTTCATGCCCTCTCAATTTGTAACTGACGATTTGACTTGGAAATTTTTCCTGTTTTATGCTGGTCAAATTTGGTTTGCATTTATATGTTGTGTATTATTTTTTACATATAGGTTGGAGTGCAGTGCAAGTGATTTGGATCCTACAATTAATTCTGATATTGAATCTGAGTCAACACGTACTCAAGAAAAGGGACAGAAATCGTCGGATGATTTGGTATGATGCAAGTGATAACAAACAAAAACCTCAGTTTTGCTATTTTATAAAAAAACTACATGTTTTTTCTTATTGTTCCTTGTGTCTTGTGTCATATTATAGTAAAAACAATTGTAACAATTTTAATTTTTGCAGAAATCAATTTTAAAAAGAAGCCGTCCTCAGTCACAGCGAGAAGCTCAAGGTCCATCAAAAAGTAAATTCATATCCAAAAACAAGGGTTTCAAGACAGTTTCCAGAAGGGACAAGAAGCAAAGTGGAGTGAAAGTGAAACTGCCAAAAAGACTTATCCCAACGGCAAAACAAAGCTCAATCTTTGACAATGCGAATGCGAATGAGGTACAAAAACATGCAAATAAACAAATATGGTGCATTTAAAATTATTTTATGCCTTATGCAAATAACTTTGACTTGAATTATGGTGGGCTGAAGAGATGGAATTAAATGGAAATGTTTGACTTCTTGAATGTTGTAGAAAAATAACGAGGGATGGACGCTCGATGATGCGAAGGGGTTGGATGAATTAGACGAGATGCAGGAAAATATCCAGGTAAGCATTAGTTTTTACTAGCAAACAAATCAAAAATCAAATCTCTGATATAAAATGAATAAATTCCACGATTTTGTATTAAAAAACATCTCAAATCTCAATTCTCAACGTAAAATTTCGGGTTTCTTGCTTCACACACACAGACACTATCAAAAGTCAGAGTAGTAAAAGTCACGAGAAGGAGGAAAGGGAAACGAGAGTCTATTTGTCGGTTTTGCCCCAAGAAATTTTACCACACAAACCATTTAAAGACACATGAGAAAACCCACTTGGGAATCAAAGATCAAAAATGTAATTTGTGTGAGTATTCATGCACTAATAAATCCAATATCGAACGTCACATTCGTATTCACCACACAAATGAAAAACCATACAAATGTCTAGTGGAAAAATGTGGATATTCTTCTGCCCACTCTGGAAATTTGAAAAAACATGAAGTAGTGCACAAGAAAACTGACCCATCCTTCAACAAATATCAGTGTTCATTTCTCAATTGTTCATACAAAACTGGAAGGAAAGACTACCTCACTGCACATCAAAACATGGTCCACTTAAATATTCGACCGTACAAATGTCAAATTGAAAACTGTGGATATTCTTGTGCGCAATCTGGAGATTTGAAAAGACATGAGCTAGTGCACAACAAAAGTGACGAATCTCTCAAGAAATATCAGTGTTCGCGTTGTTCCTTCAAAACTGGATTGAAAAGCAACTTGACACGGCATCAAAAGGCAGTCCACCTAAATATTCGACCATTTAAATGTTCTCTGCCGTCCTGCAAATATGCTGCGAAATGGAAGAGCAATTTAAATGTGCACACAAAGACGAAGCATGAAAATAATAATCAAAATCCCCCGTCAATTTTAACAGCTCAACCTCTGGAAGTTATCCCTGTAAAATATAATTATACATTCTTTTCGTCTACTCTAGTTAATATGAATTCATTTTGTTTGTGTGAATTTCATTGCTTTTAATTAGTTCAACTGATTATTGATTATTCTTGGTTTGTTTTACAGGAAGAAGATGAAATTGGTTTAGTTCTCGAGCCTCCAATCTCAAACCATTCCAATGAAATTGTTCATGAAGAAAGTCCCATTCACGTAGATCAAGTGGCGAATTCATTGACAACATACAACTACTCCAATTGTTCAATTTCAATTCTGCGAGCATTTTCAAACTCCCGAGGAGCTGTGATTTACATCGTGGATGAGCGGCCTTCAAATTCCCCTTCTTTCTCAATGAAATACATGACAAGTGAACAAGTCCAAGACCAGTTTCCTTCCCTTGTGATTGACTTTTTCAAATCCAATCCAAACTATTGGGAGTGTCCAGAGAGTTGTGAAAATGAGTTACATAAATCAACTCCATCATCTCTGTAAGTTTTCAACCTTGGAGGGAATTCTCATACGTTTAGCACCGGTGCTATCTCGGTGCTAAATTTAATACGGTGCTATTCCCATTAAAAATGTCCAGTACTAGAATACGACGAGTGCTAAATTTAACATAGCACCGATTTAACACCGTGCTAAACGTACGAGAATTCCCTCCCTGTCTAAAGCATTCCTTTTTCCTTTTTCATTTTCTTGCTTTCGAATTTTTAATTGAATCTTGAATCTGTTTAAAAATCATGTGTGAAAAATCATGTTTGGTTTTCGTTTCAATAGGGAAACTTTGGCTGAAACTGGAAAGGAAAATGAAATCACTCCTCCAGAAGCCTCTAGCATTAATGAATAGTCTCCAACTTTTCCGTTTTTCAGTTTGATTACTTGTGAAAATGAAGATTTGGAAAGGAATGGGGAAAGGGATGAATATTCAAATGTGAATACACTTGACCGGAGATTCTCTTTTGCACATTCTTCATCCGCAGAAACTACTGGAATTTCTCGCAATAATTTGACTCATCCGCATGTCATTTTGTTTACTGTGGATTCTAAAATCACAACTGTTCCAGAATCAACAGCTGACAATGAATCTTCTATCTTGAATTCAACTGGAGTGACGTCTACATTTTCTTACTCGTTTCCAAAAGATAGCCATGTTTTTTTAGTGCAGTGAACTCGGACATTTCTACAGTTCCAGAGACAACAAGTGAAGACACTCATTTGTGAATTTCTCTGCCAAAGATTTAAAAAAATAATTTTATCTTCTAACCATGTTATTTCATTATCAAATTATATCTAAACCATGTATTTTGTTTTTTGTTTTTCGCCCAATTAATATTTTTTTGCATGTCTCGGTTTTAAAAGACTTTTTTTAACGCTATGTTGTTTTTATCTGTACATTGTAAATTGTAAAATGTCTTTTTTGTGAAATAATTTGACGAGGTCTGACTCGAGACTCGAGTCGAGTCTCGAGTTTTGATTTTTGAGCCTCGAGTGTCTGCGGAATTTTTTTTAGGGATATTTGACTTGCCGCTTTATGAAAATTGACGCTGAGCAATTGACGACTTAAATTAATCAAGAGTCATTTTACGTAGTTTAACCGTGTCTTGACACATTTTATAATTATTACATTTGTCGTTGTACAAACCTCGGAAAGATTAATGATTTATAGATATTTATATTTTATACTGTCGGAAACAGCAGAAAATTTTTAATGATGTTTTGTTATGTTTTCTTTTTGTTTTGTTTTCTGGTTCCATTTTGTACAGTGTACAGCCTTTTAATTTTTATTTCTGAACATTTTGTCTATTGTTGATGTACAGAGTAATTTTAATTTTCAGTGTTTTTTGGTTTTATCTGTATATTATGAGCTACAATCACCAATTGCAATTTTACTCTAAATTATTTGTTCTCAGTTGAAAGTAATGAATTTAAGGAGATGAAAAATGGAAAATGAAGGAAATCGCTCATAAATAAAGAAAGACAGACAAATGATTATAATTTAATCCAATAATCGTGCTTAAAATACTCCAACGTTTCTGTTCTTTTCAAGAAGATTTTAATGTCTGTGTTCCATATCAAGTTTTTCCTCGTTTCTCTCTACTCCATACGCCCATAGTCCTTAAATTTGGAGTTTGGGATTTCCATCGTCCACCATCCACCATCCACCGCAAGTTAACGGAGTGCATTCGCTTGGTGTAAACTGTAAACTGTAAATGTACATTGTACACGTCATATGGATTATGGATTGTGGATACAACAACCTAATATTTGATATCAATGTCAAATGCCAATGTTTATTATCTGTAATCTGCAACGTGTAATCTGTAACGTCAGAGAAAAATCACAGTAGTGCATAAAACTTGAGACTTGAGGATATTCATGATTCGTGATCTTATGAATTACCATTCGAGGAATTTTGAAAAGAATTAGGATTGTGTACCGAGAAATACGGTGGATAGTTCTGTTCACAAAATACAAAGTATTTTAGCAAAACGGTTTAATTTGAAAAAGTGGACGACGTGAATTCAATGTCCTATTTCTTACTTGGTAATTTGATTGAGAGAAAGAGAAACAAAGAACGTGGAAGGAGAGATTTGGAGAAATTCAGCAGAATTCATTAACGGAATTCAAACCTCTTTCATTTCAAAGTTTCCATGTTCACCTCGTCTTTCAGATCTGGCTCCTCTTTCTCATTCTGTCGGCAACTGTTTTATTCCTTGAAATCATTATAAATGTTACTTGCAGTCACAACATTTTGGGTACAACTAAAATTTTCTTTCAACAAAAAATACACGTGATTTAGGGGCAGAAATCAACAACAACTGGCTCAAAACTGGAAATTACGTTTCCGTTTTTGCTAACATCGGAATCCAAATTCAAATCCAATCCAAATCAGACGCCAACATTCAAGATTTAACATCAAACGGTAAATGAGAATGATTGTGTGAGCCATTCTGATATTCTGAACATTCAATGAGAAAAAAGCTGAGGATTTTCAGGAAATTGTGAAACCAAAAACTGACAATAATTGAGAAATTGCTGAAAAAAAATCCACAAGAGCTGATTCGACCAGGTCAGAATTTTAAATTAAAGACGGGTCAATTAGGCGCTACTATGATTCTCTGACACGAGATGTCTCATTCATCCTGCTCCGTTTAAATGTTCATCATCTACATTCGATTTGTAGCACACAAAATTCACAAAAGTACAACTAAAATCCATCACTTTTATAATACGTAAAAACATCGAGGCGAAAAATTGTAAACTACGACGTAGAATTAATTGCATGTGGTAGTAAGTGAGCTTTTGCAATTTCCATGTCAAAATTTCAGAAAGTAAATTAAAATAAAATATTTACCAGTTGGACGCCGATCTTTATTTTTGACCATTTAACCCGAATTTGTCTCTGAAAGTTGAGGCGGACCGTGTGTATCTGAATTGAAACTTGAGAAATTTTAGCATTTGACGGAATGTCTGGTGTGCTATGGTTTTTTGCTGGTTTTTTTACTCAAGTATTTACCTGTTGTAGTTGAGAGAAAGTGAAAGAAAGGAACGAGAAGGCGAGAGTGAAGGAGCAGATTTGAGCTTGGAATGTTGAGCTTTAAGCGTGCTCTCCTTCAACTTGTAACTTTCCACTTTCCGCAGCCTGCACAATACATTTTATATGGGTTTTCTTTGTTTGATGTTTAATTTGCAGCTTTTCAAAATGAAGAGAATATGGAATTGGGACTCATTTCTCGGATTCATGTTTAAAACTGTTAATATTTTACCTGTAGCGTGAAGTTGATGACCGTTTTGAATTTTGAGTCACTTCATTGTACTGTAAATATGAATTCCAGTTATACCATTTGGACATTCTGATAAAAAGCTGAGACTGATGCAGAAAAAAAACAAAGAGCGACGTTAAACTCCTGCAAGTTTTTCATTTCCAACTTTTGACAACTGTGAAAGCAATATAGAAAATCCAAAAATTTGTTGCGGAAAGCAGAAAACATGTGTAAAAGTATTTGTCCTCAAGATGGGAAGAATTTGACCAACTCAAATTTCATAGTGATCGATGTAATTCATCGACGAGTATTTCATGGGACTCAATCCACTTTCATTTCATGATTTAGATGTTCATCTCATTCTACAACCGACTTTATAATCAATCAGTAGCAGAAAACTGTCATAATTTGGTTATTTTAAACATTTTCAGTTCAAGTTTGTGGTTTCTTCACGGTCATTTCAATTTCAATGGAAAGAACTTCATAATAGGAAGTCATTCCTAAAAGATACCTCAAAAATGAAAGCGGCGCTTTGCTGCAATTTACTCTGAGCGGCGTCAAAATTGTGCAAATACTTGTTTTCCTCCAAATTGCATGCATTTCAAATGGTAGTACACTAAGATTTATACATATCTATACCAAATTCCATTGAATTTTGGGAAAACAGCGTTTCAAAGCAAATTATAATATGCAGTTGATAGTTGTTTACGAAACAACTATCAAAAATTAATAACATTTCATAGATCACGGTTAAAACTTGAAATCTGAGATTTCGTCTCTGCCTTTTAAACTGCAACTGATTAATTACTAGAAAAATTGTCAAAGTTTAATGCCGTTTGTCTCATTAATTCATTTCTTTAGCCCCTTGTTAACCAAGATTCAGTTCACTAATAAAACACTTTCACCTCTGAATCCACTCAAAAAGTAGTCTAACAGACTTTGGACAACAAATGCTTGTAGATTGCATATGGAAATTTTACATTTGAGTACACGCAACAAACAAATTCATCTCGGAATGAACTTGCGCCAGTCGACGACTACAGTGCGCAAATGTGTTTATTAATTGTGTTTCTTCAACGTCGTTTGAAATTTTATTCTGGTTGTGGAGCGCATTGATTGCCCAGATATGTTTCGAAGGACGATAATGATACTGACAAAATGAACCGTTGACAACCAAACAAGAAGGAGATTTTCCGGGTTTGGAAATAAAAGCCATGATTTCCATTGCTAAGACAAGATTTGCTCTAATTGTGAGCCTTGAGTGTCGAATGCATGTTCAAAGGTTATCTCCCATAAATGTTGCAAACAATCCAAATCCGAAGTCTCCATTTTAGTTTTCTATATGTTCAAAAGAGAACGCCGAGAGTAGCCCAGCTCAAACTGCAGAGCTCAAAGAACACGGCAGAAAGAGGAAACGAGTAACAGGAGAAACGAGCAACCGAGAAAAGTGGTGAGAGGAAATTCATCCAGTCAAATATTTCATTTTGAAAACAGTAGAATCTCCTGAAAAAACTATTGAAATTCACAAAATAGACAAAAAAACGCAAAATGAGTCTATCTTTTTATGTGATTTTTGGAGCAATCTGCAAATGCAGTAATTTTAAGCATTTCTATTGCATTTTGGTCCATGAATTCTGAGCCATTTTTTTCATGCAATCCCAGAATTGTCTTGGTTTTGTTGCGTTTTGTGTTGATCGTTTACTGGTCTTCTCACTTGTCAAAATTCAGACTTGAGTATTTACCACATGTACCTTTGAAAATGTGTGCATGCTTCCCTCGGCATTCTTCGTTCATCGTCTTCGTTTCATTTCCACGTTCTATTTTCACTCTCTCCAAAAATAGTGAGAATCTAGGATCCAGGATCCAGGAATATCCAATCCAACGCCATGAGGAGTCAGAGGACAAAAGAGGATGAGAAAATTTGTGAGTTAAGTCGAGAAAAGGGAGGAAAAGTGAAAAGTCGGAAGGGAACTTTTAGAGCTGAACATTCACGAGCGTTTACTGTTAACATTTTTAGAACGTGTAGCTTACAATTTATTAACCAGAAATGTAAATGCACATTCATTTTGTAGAAACTGTGTTGTGTCTAGAATCTAGAATCCAGAATCTGAAATGAGAAACATTTACTTTCTGCGCAAAAGTTTTACAATTTTGCCAGTTACGAGTACAATTTTTCCGTATTACGTGACAATCTGATGATGCTAAAACTTTATTACCAACATACCTAATGAAGTGGGTTCGGAGTTGTTGCTTAAATTTATTCTAAGTGAAGTTGAAACTGCTCAAACTATTTCACCCTGTCCAAAATTTTGCCCACATGAATAATGAATAAATTTCGAATTCCTGATGTGGGTTTGTAAAACCTGCAGTCCTCACCTGCAGATTTCTTGTCGTGCGGCAAATCAGCGGGACAGAATTAAACACAAATTCATAGAGAAACATAAACAGTACAGTTCTAATGTGACAGTATAAACAATAAACAAGGAGCCGCGCCATTCATCATACGAAGCGGTTAGACGTTTGGCATTGAAATTCAGTAAGAAAAACCTGCATCATTTGAATGTTAAGTGATTTGAGTCCTGGATGATGAAAAGCAAAGCATAGCTGATTTTAAACGTATCACGGTGAGAAAACAAACTCAAGGTCCAACTGATCTAGAACCTAAGAGTAAAAATATGTGCATGGAAAATTCCAAACGGCGTTCAAGTCCACAGCATCTGTAAAATGTGTGCTATCCTTTTCCATCGCCATTTCCATAGTATTCTGATTTCTGATGAATGATGAATGAGGCTTTGAACCTCAGCATTTAAAATTCTTTCATTTGTTTGTTTTGTAATGGCTGGATTCTGGATTTTTCAAGAACAAAACCCTGTTTCTTCTGTAAAACTGGAGAATTGCTTGAGTATTAAGTACGTTTCATGTTTGGTTTCCTTGGAAATCGGAATATCACAGAAAATAGTAATTTTGATGCTGGAACGCTTCACAAGTCCGTTTTTCGTTAGACTTGCTCTTGATTTTTCGAGTATTATAGTTCCAAAACACATTGTTTCTTTGTTTCTATGTAGAAAAATAAACTCAAGCCAAGAGAATTGGATTTTTGATTTTTGAGTACACTGATTTCCAATCCCATCGTTTTAAGGGATTATTTATAAATTTTTCCTTTGAGCTCACAAAGAAAAATCTTAGGTACACCTTGGAGTCCAGACAGCCGAACGGATCTTTACGATCCGTACACCAAAAATTAGGTAAAGAATAGGCGAATTTAGGCAAGTGTATCAGAATTCTCTACTCCACCATCTTCAAAGTTTAAATCTCGTTTTCCCAATCGTGTGTACATAATTTCCATTGGATACGAATGCCAATAAACAACAAATAAACAAATAAACAAACTTTCCTCAGATGGGGAAATGAAAACGCCGAGCCATGATGTGGACTGATTCTCTGGGAGTTTTCAAGTTTTGTTTCGTTTGCTTTGTCCTTTTCTGCAAGTCGAAAACGGTCATAGGTTGGATATTTTGATCATTTCCAGTTCAAGTTCGTTGTTACACCAATGTAAATTGGTTTTCAATGGAAAGAGTATCATATTAGGACATCATCAAAATAGAAGATGCTTCAAGAGAGAAAGAGCTGCTTTGCTGCAATTTATTCTGAGTGGCGTCAAAATTGTGCAAATCATTTTTGATGTACAATTTTCATGCATTTTAAATTGGAGTTTCTTCTACTTCGATTTGATTTGTTACAGAATGAGTTAACTTGTTATCAACAAACTCCAGCTCACAATTGGAAACTATATTATTGTCATTTTTATTCACCGGGTGATAATTTTCATATTCGGAATACGGAAATTTTTTGGGGAGACAAAAACTGTACTGTGGGTGCTGGCTTATTTACCTGGAAAAATTGAACGGCGTCCAACTTTAACATTTTTTACACATTACCATCTACATTTCATCTGCGATCTTTTCAAAAAGGACAAAGCCTGTGTCTTTAACATTAATTTTGTCCGTTTTGAAAAGATCACAGGCGATTTATTGCACAGGCAGTCCACAAAAATCAAAAGGTCAAGAGGCAAGAAAATTACATGCACATTTATACGAAAGCCCAATTCCATTGAATATTCGGGGAGAAAGCGTTTTAAAGGTAGAAAATATTATGCAGTTGAGTTTAGTGTGTAATAACTGAAACTTCCTGTTCAATCTTCAGAGAATTTTCAGCATCAGTAATCAGTAGTAACTTTGATGAATCTAGTTAGTTTGTTTTAATGTCAATGTACCAAGACGTTCAATAATTTTTTGTAAACGGCTATTTGCAGTGGTGCCTGAACTGATTCCTTTCGGTATTATGTAGGTCCCTTCAGTAGAACACACTCCCATATAAAATTTAATTCCAAGCTGGTCTCGTAATCGGCACAGAAAATAATTTATCCAGCAAGTTCAAAACTGACTTAAAAACTGATTTCTGTTTCATCATAATTTCATTATACCTTTCCCTTCTTGGATTTCTTTAAATTTCGAAATGGACAATATTCTAGAGAGTCTAAGCAACGTTCTGAACAGGGTGAGAAGATTTCTCCGTTTGGCATTCAAAGTCACCAAGGATATCAAAGTATGACATGTCAACTGGTGACTTGAGTCCAAAAATGAAAACTTTCCTTAATAACTTGTTTGGCCCCTGCTCCCAACTGGAGTTTCTCATTTCCCTTGATACTTCTGTGCGTGAAACTACAATATTTGTAGACTTGCGTGGTTTGAGCTCCTCAAACAAAACTCATTCCAAATCTCAGAAAAAAATTGAAAAGGTTTGTAACTTCCGTTTTAGCATAAAATCAGAGTCCTGAAACTTTCCCTACACTACTGCTTTCTTTTGAAGCTTTCTAGATTTTTCGGACCCAACGAATAAAACTGCACATTATTAACATTTACTACCTTAAAGTACAAGACGAGACTCATTTGTCATGTGCTTTAAATTTAAGTCACAAAATTCTACTCGAATTTGCTTTTTTAGGGCACTCAGGAATTTGGTGATCAATTTTCTAAAACGTTTTTTCATAATCAAATGGATACGAAGACTAAAAGTTATGGCACCATTTGAAAGTCCACGTTCTTGTTATATTTTATGTACCTTAAGTCAGTTAAATTCTGTGACCAGCTTTTTGATTTTATCTAGTCTTTTGAAGTCGAACTTACAGACATTTTTGACTTGGTCAACATTTGGTACTAGAATACTTACTTTTCGTCATTCAATCCCAATTTACCTTTGCCCCATAAAAGTACACATTCGGAGCCTACATGTTCAAAAGTTGGTTAGGAATTATCGTTGCGTGTTGACCTTGCTGGGTCAAAAGTTCTTTGGAGATGATTTTTAAAATTTAGAATTTTTGGGGTTAGTTGAAACTTTTGCACGGTGTACACACACGAAGTGATAGAGGGAATAAATTTTATATGCAAGTGTATTCTACGGAAAAGGCCTACATCATACCAAAAACGCCCAGTTCTAGGGCCACTGCAAATGCAATTTTACAAAAAATTAATGAACGTCTTGGTAATTTCAGTTTTAGCCATGCTACTACTTTTTACATTAGAAGGAAATCAGCGGATTAAAATTTCAAGTGTTTGCTCATCTGATCGCACTGCATCACGGCCATTCGATTTTCCCCTAAATTTGATGACTCATGAATCTTGAATCTTGAGTGAAGATGGAGACGTACAGATCGATATAAACACTTTATTTCTGCTGATCAAGTTGAAGTTCGAGTTGATCTAACCCACTTTGAGTTGTGATGTCCTCGATCCTCGACTCAAGTTTCATGTTGACTCGAAACTCCAAAGACAATTCGAATCTAAATCGAAGAGTCGAG
>JAQGBH010005859.1:0-13501 GCA_034698265.1 Sminthurinus aureus | reverse complement strand
AGCACTGACGGCTATAATGACAATGTCAATGCAAAAAACCGCATGTGATTTGGTCCATCCGTTTGGCTGGAACCGTGAAAAGGACAGACAGACAGACGGACAGACAGACAGACGGACAGACAACATGATAGAATAAGGGGAGCTCGCTTCGCTCGCTCCCTAATACATAATGCATAATGTGACGGATTCTACTTCTTATACGGACACTAAATACGCATGATAATGACTTTCGATGACGTTTTTAGGAAGTACTGTACGTTGTACGTAAAGAGCTTGTGCAAATAAAGTGAACATTTTTACTTGTCTCATGCGCCACCATTCTTTGTTATAGTCTTTGACGTCCATTTTTCCTTCCATAACAAGCCACCTCCAATGGTCCATTGACATTGCAAAAGGGAAAAAAGGAAACTGTCGAAATTCGAACAAGAAAATATGATATTTCAGCGTCTCTCTTCAAAATTTAAACTTTGTACAATTGTATGATATTATTTGTATTATTGTTTCTTATTTCTGGAACAAGGAAAACTAACACTGTCCAAAGCCGTAATGAAAAGGTGGTTTACATCAGTTTTGGTCACTTTAAAATCACGTTTTGTAGTGTTTTCTGAACAATCAATATCTGCACCCAAGTCAAGCCCCAGTTTACACTGCAGATGTTCCGGAGTGGTTACAGACATTGCCAAAACATCACCCACGCTGAAACATTAGATTAGATAATAATACATAAATGAAATAAAATCACAGAAAAATAAAGCTAGCAGAGAAAAGAAAGAAATTAAATATTATTGATTCACCTTTCATCAAATGCAGGACTTGCAGCCGCTCGGAAAGAATACCTCAAGTTTGAATACTGCATGAAGTACTACTGAACAAAATTATTCATTTACATCCCATTACAAAATTACGAAAATACGTAAATGTGATTTAGAAGGTATTTTTAAAGTTATTATATGTAGTTTATCATAAATGATTGACGTCCAGTGCTTTCTCTCTGTAAATTGTAAATACAAATACAAACACGAATAAATGATATTCTACCTGTATATGTCCAAGCTCATGATGCATCGTCACGAAGTCCCTTTGAGTAGTTGTTGCACACATTGAGATTCTGTCTTAAAATTTTTGATAAACAGCACACACATGTTTTAGTTTTTAATCGGTAATCATGTGGTGGAAAAATTCTCAATACATGTACCAATCTTGAACAAAATTTCATTTTTTCAGTTTTCCGTTTGCAGTAATTCGTTTTATCTTTAAAAATGGTCACCTGAAGTCTGTACTTTCTTTTCCGAGACACCTTTTTCAAATAAATTGAATACATTATTAACCATTTGTTCGTTTTGTTCTTTTTAATACACTATTTTGAATTTTGAATCATATAACATTTTATAATTTGTATTTACATATCGAATGCAGAGGCATGGCATGACATATTGACGTTCGGTGGTCGCTCAAGTATAGACTGTGATAACAGGTATAAAGAACTTGTAAATAAAAGTTTGACAACATTCAAACATATATAAAATACATATATACATGGTACATACCTGACTTGTATTCATGATATAATTTATAATATACTAATACACGTTATACCTTTTCCCAAAACGTATCTGTAGCTTTGATTAAACCAAGGCCTTGGAAAAACTCATCAGCCATTTCCATCATTTTTGTTGGCGTATATCCCTAATGAAGTTTTAGATGATATTAGATGAGAAGTTACTTCTTATGTGAATGAATGCAAGATATGAGGCATAATGTGCTATAGAGTAATTTGTACCTGAAGTCGCATGGCTTTTGTAGCATCCAATGACGGTGCATTCGGATATGGTTTAGTGATGTCATCTATTGACCTCCAAGTTTGAGCATACATATTTCCCAGAATATGTGCTGGTAAATAACCACATTTCTTGATACGTGTTGAATAATTTGAGAATCTTCTAAGTTTCATTCGAACGTATGCATGGATAATTTTGTAATATGGTTTTATAGTTTCCCAAAGCTTGAAAACTATTTTTCTAAACTTTTCTGGAGTCCAGTCCGGTGTCCATTCGTTGTAAGCGTCCATCCATTGAACAACATTGTCTTTATACTCTAGAGTTATTTAATTCCATTTCAATTTATGCAATGTCTTCGATAGTAATTACCCCTATTAATGTTACTAGAATCAAACATAGTGGTTAAGAAAATCAAATGAAAATGAAGAAACTTACGATTCGCCTTTGCTAGATCATTATTCAGTCGTATAAATTCAGAGTACAGCTTAGAGCTGACTTTATCTCCAACAGTATCGTGCCATTGTTCCCAATACCAAGCAAGTTCATCATAATCTCTCGATTCTTCCATTTTTAATGTTATGTCTACAAAGTTTCAGGAAATTGTTTTAAATGTGCGTGTGTATGTACTATCCACACTTCAAATTATATTACTACAAACTCGTAATTTCTCACAAAATTCTGAAATAAAAGTTTTCTCTTGTTATGTACATATTCGTATATTTACTCACCTGGTTCTAGGAAAAGTTTACAGTTTTTCTTATTTTTGTATTCACACACCGTATTTTGAATAAAAGCATCGTCCATTTGTCCAGTGATCTCACTCAGCTAGACATTTTTATAGCATTAGAAATTAGAATACAGATTATTAGGTTTCAAAATCATTCTTTTTTCATGCTGTATACAAATATTATGTAAAGCAAAATTCTTATTTTTTGAAACATGATTGTATCTTGTATGTATAATGAATAATGGGCATGTGTGTATGTATGTAATTATTACAACCAAGTTGATACTTTTTGAATGTCTTTGTCCGTCATATTTCCTAGTCCATCGCGGAGTAAAAACGTAATTTCTTTGCGTAGCATTGGATCTGAAAATTTCCTCCAGTGACTAAATTTTGTCTCAATAGTCCTTTGGATGTTTTTTTGAAAGTCATTTAACGGATCTGCTTCCTCCTACATCACATAAAAATGGTACACGTTGTGGATCTAAACAACATAAACATTAAACATAGTTATCATGCATCCCAGATTGACTGACCTGTTCACCCTCGCTTTGTCCATTTTGTTCACCCTCGATTTGCTCACCCTCGATTTGCTCACCATCCGTACCTTCAGTACCGTATTCGACCGTTTTCTCCGAAATCATGTATTCTGGTTGATCTCCATAATCGTCCTCAGATTCTATTCCCACTTGTTGAGAAAAGGATACTACGCTGTCATCATGGCACAATCGTGAATAATTTGTTTCAATGCTCTCCAAATACTTGACAGCTTCTTTCTCCTGCTTTTTAATTTCCTTCAGTAATTTAGGATCAGATTCTTCCGAATTTGTACCATGCAATTTTTGATGTGGACTTCGACCTTTTTTGGCTTTTTTCTTATTTGCAGTTCTGGAGTGTTTCGGTTTCTTTTTTACAGTGCGGGATTCTTTGGGTTTCTTGTGCACAGTTCTGGAGTCTTTGGGTTTCTTTTTTACAGTGCGGGATTCTTTGGGTTTCTTGTGCACAGTTCTGGAATCTTTGGGTTTTTTATTTGCAGTTCTGGAGTCTTTGGATTTTTTATTTGCAGTTCGAGATTCTTTGGGTTTTTTGTTTACGGTGCGAGATTCTTGGGGTTTTTTATTTGCAGTTCGAGATTCTTTGGGTTTTTTGTTTACTGTTCTGGAATCTTTTGGTTTCTTGTGCACAGTTCTGGAATCTTTGGATTTTTTATTTGCAGTTCGAGATTCTTTGGGTTTTTTGTTTACGGTGCGAGATTCTTTGGGTTTTGTAGTAATGCTACGAAGTTTTTGAGCTTTGTTAGCTGCACTTTGCAACTTTTCAGGTTCTTCAGCTGCCTGAGGACTCCGTTTTTTCCTTGCGTTAACCTTTCTTGCTATTTTAGTTAGAATTGAATCCGAATATGATCCTTTAATACATTCTTTTTCAGATTGCGCTTTCTGTAATCTTTGTAGTTTTTCATAATTTGATACTGTATTAGTTTCAGAACCAATGCGTACTTGAGAAGAATCTTCTTGTACACTTTGGAATGTAGCTTCGGTTATTATTACACAAATCACACATAATGAGATCAAGATGAGTTGCACTGTTTGACTAAGCGTTAATAATTTGTAGTTACTGATTACAATATTTTTGTACATTTTTAGCTGTCACTTTTCCATTTTTCATTCAATGTATTAGTGTTTTAGTCTTCAAATTCTTGTGTAAAATGGGTTATATGGATCTTTAATCTTTACAAGTGCTTTACATTTCTACTAAATAGGGAAAGTCATACTACACGTGTGAATTGAGACGAGAAATGAACTTTTGTATAGACTTCTGATGAAAACTCAAAAATTCACCAAAACGTCAACAATAAATTTACATGTCAAATATCAGGTTGGAACTATTTGACATGACTTGGATAAAAAGTTCAAAATATTTCAATCCGCAATTATACACAAATGGATCGATATGGATGGAGACTACACAGAAACATGGCTGAAAGAATCATTTTTATGAATCTAAATTAAAATACATCATAGCCAATCAAACTTATAAGAATAGACAATGAAGTATAAAAAATAGTAATGAATTGATTAACCACTGTTATATTATTGGTATACATACATTAAATGAAGCATATATTATAGCATGTGTAAGTTAGCATTGTAATGAGAGTATTTAAGTAGCAAATAATAGGGTGAAACGTAAGCAGTAGCAAAAGGGTGGAAGGAATGGTCAGTCAAATACACATCACATGTACTAAAGAAACGTGTGTTGTATATTGTGCGTAGACGCCAAACAAAGTGTGACTACTTAAAAGTTAAGAGCCTTTGAAAAACTTTGAGTTAGTGACAATGAGAATCAATTGAGACACTGATCAGAACCAAAAGTTAGACATGATACATATCACTTATAACTGTAGTTTTATATAGGTGGTACATACTGAAAATATAATAGAGTATTATTGAGTATTAAGCACTAGTGAACAGAGTATATGGGTTGTACATTCTTTAAACTTTATCTTTAATTGAAAAAAATTTTCATGTTATATTTTGGGTACGAAAACTACAACATTATAGTCTCATTTGTATCCATTGAACGTGCATGCATACTTACTTTGTCTTTTATACATAATATACATATATACATATAACATTAAATACATATGCACATTATACATGAATTCAAATATTTCGAATAATCTGATAAGAAATGTTTTGATAACATGGATAATGCAAATTTATTTATGTGTGGGTTGACTGCATTATATTAAAACCCGTGTGTATTATATTGGGTCTATATTTATTCCTAATTCCTAAACGTAGAAAAAGCTCAGAAAATCTATGCATTGAATATCGAATACCCTTTCATGTGCTTCATTGTGAGATTTTATTCTACATAAATTTTAGACTTTATTCCATTGAAAACTTGTGTAGGACTCTGTGTGCACGTTTTTTTTTGTTTCTTGTTAATTCAGTAAATATCTATCTATCTATCTATATGTACTCACCGTCGACCGTGAATCTCTAATTCTCTTCTCACTAATAATAGTGGGTTAAAAATAAAAAAGGCATTTAAAATTTAATATACAGATTATATTATATAGTGCAATTTGTTCATTATGAGACCCTCAAAGAAACCACGAGTTGGGAGCAGTCCACTTCCGCACAAAAATCTATATCATCAGAACTGGAATAGGATGATGTTTGAAACACAAGTGAGTTGAAAATTTTGAACTAAACTTCCTTTTTGATATTTCATAAGCGTATTATATAATATTATTCTATTTTTGTTTTTTACCTTTCTATTTTTCCATTTATGCTGCTATACTGAATTTTATGATACACAAGTGATACATGATACATGATGTACATATATAAATATTTTATGTTTTATATTTAAAGTTGAGTCTGCTACCTAGCAGACAACATTTTGATACGGTGGAGTTACAAAATCGCTGGAAAGAACGAGAAGAGGAAGTCAGGAATTTTGAAAAGGAACAAAGCCGTAAGCAACGAAAAAACTGGAAAAATTCTGAAAGACTGTTCAATTCATCTGCCTTCACTCAAAATTCCTGGAATAAAATGCCAAAATCGTCTCAAGAAGAAAAGAAGAAAGAAAAAATGAAAATCCGTAGTGAACTCAAAAAACGGAAACTGGATGAGAACAGTGAGAATGGAGAAAATGGAAGAGAAAACACATGTAACAACAGTACTACTACTAGTAATAATAATAACAATAAAAATGTCAGGAAATTCAAGAAAGCAAAGCGAAAGATCTTCTTGTTTCCTGAAAATGACTATATGGAAGTTGACTACTGAAAAATATGTACATATATGAAGTTAAAAATAAAACTATCATTATTACTAATTATTATTTTATTATTACATCATCATTACTATTTTTTTGTAGTATTTGTCGATAGTTTAACATAAAATTTATGATGAAATAATTATTAGTATTGTTGTAGTTAAAGTACATAAATAAATAAATAGAGACAACTTGTGTATATTTAGACGTATTCAAGCTGTATAATATATTATTATGATGTATGCTGAACCATGAGACAGAGATTTTGTATGAAGCTAAATTCTGTCTTCTGTGCGCCTGATTATATAATTTGAAGTGAAATAAAAAAATAATTATTTAAAAAAACGGAAGCAGTTTTAACAAACTATACTTTAAATATTTGTGTAGTTAAGTTGCAAAAGTGCATTAGTTATAGTAGAGTGTAGTTGTAATTCAAGTCACTGTTTGTTACACAATATACATATTATTACGAAATAAGTTAATGATCTCTTTTCAGCGTACGATCGTATGATCAAGTGTAAAGTGTAAATAGCGTGCATGTGTGTATTTGCCGTATATAATATTTTATATTGCGGTCTCAACCTCACATTTATTTCATGAGCACATATTAAACATTTTCACACCTATATGAACTAGTTTACTATACAATTAATCAAAATGTTTGAACAAAGTAACGAAATATTTGAAATCATACGATCTACATTTTTTACATATTTAATACTTTTGATTGCAATTTCGAGTGCGACAGCATCCAAAGACTTTCAAGCTTTAAGGTTACAACAATTCGAGTTACATGGAATGTCTTCAGGTAAATAATTTGTACAAAAAGAAAATATAGTTCAAAAAAACATGTTCTTTGATTTTAAATAATAGTATAGGATGTAAACTATAATAATAATATGTCATTTTTGATTAGATACTATATTATTATTATGACGTAAGGAAATACTAGTATCTAATGTAGTAATAAATGAAAATTCCGAATTTCAAATTCCATAAATTTAGGTACATCCGGTGCATTGTTGAATTTGGAAACAAGAATACTTGTACCCGGTTCTCCAATCGTCACAAGTCCAAGGCGTTGTTATGTTGTAAAATTAGTAGACTTGACAGTGGGAATGTATAGGGATTTGTTGAAACATAGTGTAGCTGGAATTCTCATAATTGTTCCTCCAGAACTAAGCTCCATCAGTGACGAAATAAAGGAACAAATTGAAGATTTAGAACAAACAATGCTTGAAGAAGCAACTACAGTCCCTGTGTACTTTGTTGTGGAAAATAAAGATGTTTCACTACTTTATCAAACTGTCAAGAGAAATGCTGATGTACTCGGTCCCAGATCATCTGGTTTGGAAAGTATGTTTAGAAAAAGTTAAAAGTCATGAAATATTTTACATTATTATATGTTGCAGTGTAAAATAGTTTGTAATTTTGTGTCCGTCGTAGAAGGTTATCATGTTTTTAGTTGAAGTGCACACAGTATATAAATAAATAAATGAATAAATAAATGTTTTGTTTATTTTTCAGATTTAATGCATTCTATAACCGGAAATGGAGTTACAGTGGTCTCTTCATTGGGTAGTCCAAAAGCAGTTACAGATGCTCAAATTACTAGCATTCAAGGGAATTTAATTGGTTCAAAAGTCAATAATAATTTCCCCATTCTTATCTGCTCTCATTATGATAGTATGTCCAGTGTGCCGGTATGTTTTAAAGTTTTGTTTTGTCTTTTGCATAATATTTTAAAAATTATATGTTTTTGTGTATTATTATTTATTACATTATGTTGTTCATAATATGAGTGAACCATAACTATTTATTTATATTATCTAATTATTTCTTTTTAATTGTGTGTTAAATTGTACAGGAATTATCTTTTGGTGGGGACTCAAATGCATCTGGTACAGTTTTACTCTTGGAATTGGCAAGACTTTTTTCACACTTGTACTCAAATCGTGGGTCTGCAGGAAATGTTGGGGGTCGTCAACCCAATTCTTTACTATTTCTTCTATCTGGAGCTGGTCATTTTAACTATCAAGGGACACAGAAATATTTAGAAGATCAATTGGATTCGTTGGAACATAGTGACCTACAAGACTTGCGTCTCGCTGTGTGTTTGGATTCACTTGGAAAGAATAAAAATGAATTGTACATACATGTATCACGTTCTATTAGAGAAGGAACAATGCTTCATGCATTCGTACAAGTATGTCATATTTTATTTTATATTATAGTGTTAAATTTTTTATCTTTTGAATCTTTTCAAGTTGTTTACTATATACACAATATAATGTAGTCTTACTGTATAATAGGTATATTATTATGCAATTATTGCACCACGTTTTATATAAAATTTCGTCTCATGTAAATGAGTGCTATTTTTTTTTTTATTCTAGAATGTAAAAGAAATTGCGAGTCAACTTTATCCCGACTTGAAGGTAGAATTAATACAACGAAAAGTAAAAACAGAAAATCTCTTATCATGGGAGCATGAAAAATTTCATCTTAAAAAAATCAACGCTGTTACATTGTCATCTCATCGTGATGCTTCTCAAATCAAACCTAGCCTCCTAGATACCAAAGAAAATGTTGATATTGAAGATTTAGCTATTAAAACTCATGTGATTGGTGAAGCCGTAGCTGCAAGTATTTACAATGTATCTGGGAATGGGCCAATCTTTTCTGGGTCTTTGGTAAGGCAGAAAAATACGTATAATTTAAATAACAATTTGACTTTTTGCTAACAGGAATATATATATTTAAAGCATGCGTTGTAGCTTTATAAATGTATTAAATTCAATATTTATTTTACAGGGTGTATCAAAAACTTCTCTTTCATCCATGTTGGACTTTGTTGCATCTCAACCCCGTTCAGCACAATTGCTTGCAACAAAACAGAATAAATTTGTTCAAGCACTTCGAAATGTCTTGGCACGGTAATATATTATATATTATTTTATCCATTTGATTCATAATTCAAAAGAATTACGAAAAGTTTTGATTGATTTGATTAAAAACTCAAGTGTATTATTTAATCTAATTTATTATTTTGAATTTCTTTAAAACAGCTACACTCATGAAACATCACTATTCTATATGAAACCTGACAAAAGGGATGCAAATTTAGTATTTTATGACAGCACTTCTGGAACAATCACTGGTTATGAGTATGTATATATATTTGAAAATACACTTGAAAAACATTTTTGATTGAAATTTGTCTATGAATTAGGAATTATTGTAAATACTATAAGGAGTCAACTGTATACAATTGTAATGAAGTCTCATTTATTTTTACGTACAGTGTGAAACCAGCAGTTTTCGATCTCATTCTTTCGATCGCCGTTGCTGCCTATTTATCTGTAGTTTACTTTGGATTAAAGGTGAGTATTTTTTTGTTATATATATATTTTATACAATCACAAAATATGTGTAATTTATTGTCAAGTGGTGTATCATAAACATTCACATACATGTATTTTTCGATACACAAAAAAAATTATATAACAACAATATTATACAACAAATGTGTGAAAGTACATATATAACTAATATTGTATTGCCATGTTTTTATGATCTACAGCACTTCCATCTTCTACTAGATCAAGTTGCTGGAAAGAAAACAGAAGTGAATTCGAATGGAGTTAGTGGAAATCACGTAACTCAAAAGTCAAAAGTTCAGTAGCAGCTTTCCGTACGTCATAATAATTAAATATTAAATATATGGTACATAAAATAAGCATCAAATAATATTCCTTCCTTATATTAGAATACCTATAAATAATTTATAATTTACGTACGTTGTAGAGCATATAGCATATAGTATGTAATGGAAGTTCTTGGAATTTTTTTTATGAATTTTGTTGAAACAAAACATGTATCTAACATAATAATATATCAAAAGGTATAGAATATAGGACGATGTTATAGATAACGTTTAAGGTGAGTTAGTGTCTGTGTTATAATATTTATGCCCCTTGAAGTGATACTACAGTAAGTCAGTGAATGCTTGTTCAGAAAATTTATACTTCATACACCTCTACATCTAGAAATGTATTGTAATGTTAAAGGCTTGGCGAGGTTATCAACAACAAATAATGTGAAACGTGTGTGGAGTATATATAAAGTCTATATATAAAGTCGCCTTTATTATGGATGATAATATTATGTAGATATAATATAGCGTAATACTGTTACGCAATTGTGTCTCAGATGATACACACGTATTATAGATTATAGGTAAAAGGAAAATGTTTTACACACATCAAATTTAAAGGGAAATATTGAAAAATCAATGCTAAAAAAGTAATAATAATATAAGTATTTGTTATATCTTTGTATCAATCTTGATATAACACGAGACACTATTTGATATTTACTAATTTAATAATTTCATAGTCAATCATTAATTATTATTACAATGTTATAATATCGATGTATAAGGGGATTCATGAGAAAATCTTTTACTTATGCATGACAAAGTCTGTTTGTACTTTCTACAAAACCAAAAAAAAAAAAACAAAAAAAAAAACATATTATAAAAAGGACACTCTGGAACAAAAAGCGGAGTGTGTAGTACTAAATACATGCATACATAAATCCAACATAATTTTGTTGAGAAACAGTATTGTATAGTTATTTAGTTTGGTACTACACGTGTGTATTTTAGAATTTACATCAATATATTATGGTAAATTCTAGGGTTTATGTCCTAGTAAAATTCGTTTCTAACAGGCCGAATCAAAATATTATTATTATTATTATAATTACGAGTAGCAGCTAATTTTGTAAAAAGAACAACAAAACATTAGGTAACAAATATTTAATGGATAGTAGAAGTAAAATAAAATAAAAAACTAGATTTCATGTACAAAGTGGCCTATTATAATGTATTACAATTGATCCTTTTCTTTTTGAATATTAGAACATGTGGTCACTTTATATAATAATGCTGATTGTTATTATTAATAATCATTATTATTGTAAACTTACATCACTTTTAATTAATTCTAGAATGTCTTCTCAACATAATATATTATATTAAAAGTTAAATAGACTGCTAATATTTTATCAGGAAAGTAAAATGTTTTGTGGAGAGTTTCAAGTTTCAAAAGCTTATAAAGACCATTCAACAGACTTTCATTATTATATAATTATGACTGAAGTTACTTACAATTAGTAATTATTATTATTATTATTGAATTCTGTAGGTGAAACATATTGATATAAGTGTTGAATATTTATGTGTAGTCATAATATTATGCCACATGAGCACGTGTGTGCTCTTAAAATTTATTTCAATCCAATATTTAATATTTAAGTGCATTTATTACGGATGGAATAAAATGCATTATGCTGTCTCATAAAGCATAATATACAGATTATGTATCACATGTATTCCAACAAAATCTAAACTACATTATCATATAATACGGTATAACGTTTATATATTATTGATGTTCTATGTTATCTCAAAACCAATGTTTTTGGTTTTTGTGGGTATTAAACATTACGCGTACAAGTACTAAAACATTAGTAAGGTGGTACAATATATACATGTATGAGGGGGGGTTTATGAATGAAAAAAAAATGTTGACGAGAATATTTGATTGATTGTTTTATTCCACCATTAGCCTATAATAATAATAATAATAATAATAATAATATTTGTTGAAAGACGTTAATAGTCTCATTTTAGGACAGTTTTTGTTGTGTTATACAATATTTGATATAATATTATTATTCATTATTCTACATATAGTAACTTCGTATATATTATGATCAACAGCTAACGAGCAAAAATAACATAGCTAAGAATAATAGTTACTATTTCTATCATTTACTTGTTAGACAAATCTGATAGGTAATACCAAGGCCTTTTAGAATCTGTAATAAGGTCCGTTCATGAGACCATGAGACTAATGTATTATCTAATGGGTTGCCCATGGCAATGCACGGACCTTATTAGAGATTCTAAAAGGCCTTGATAATTACTCTCTGACTGCTACTGACTAGCTTCCTGCTTTCAGAGTTTTGTTTTAGAATTTTCAGCACGGCAAGTGGACTTTATAATAGAAATTTTTACTAAATGATGGCCCAAGGTAGTCAGTGGGAAGATCAAAAAACAACCCCTAAACTTTTGTTCGTTTAAGAACCAGCTTGTTTCTTTGCCAAAAAATTGAACATTTTCAATGAAATCCGTTGACTAGCTCAAACCATGTAATTGGCCCCAGACAATTTTCCTCCAATAATCGAGGTATATGGGTAGTACCATTAAAACCGCAGTATTTCATTTGCCTAAAAACCGTTTTCCATATATGGGAGCAGTCCTTAGATTTTGATAAATGCAGTGAAGAATATGCAGGGACGTTGTTCTAAGGTTTTGTGTTTGAATTATTTCGGAGCGTTGCTACGGATTTCGAAAAAAGTTCGATTTTGCATGGTCAGTGCCTTAATGGGTGATTTCTTGATCTTAGTACTAACCAAAAACTTGTTTTTCGTTAGCCTACTAACTAATGTAAAATATAAAAGTCGTACAAAATAATTCTCAAATTTAATGAAATATGTATCTTATTTACTATGGCGTCTCAAATTCTAACGTATCATGAACTTATATATTATGCACAATGCACAATGCACACACAGGTACAACGCACACTATCAAATTAAAGGAATCGTAATCTAATAACTATAATAACCATGCACATAACATAAAAAAGGTTTCGAAAATGTAGTTTTACACGCTGTCCTCACAAAAATCAAAATTATTTTAATCTGTTGATTTATTTGTTGTAGTTTAAAATGAAGCGATCAGTGCATATAATATAAGTACACTATACGAAGAATACACGATTTAGTTTAAATCAATTGCACCCTCAAGTAATAGTAAAGAGGAACCTCATAGAGGGTACAATACTTCTGACATTACAAGTACATTGAAGACAAAATAATAAATAATAGAAAAGTAAACAATTTTAAGAGTAAATTTAAATACTGTATCCTAGATAAATATCGTCGACATGAATATTAAGACAAAAGACAAATAATATCATAAAATAGTAAACGATTTGAAGTTAAGTTTACACAAATACAAAAACCGTACAAAGATCTTATGCGTCTGACGTTGAATATACTGTCTATCCATAAACTATTTGCCGGTGAACTTTTGAATTCTCCATACAAATAAATGGAGAGCGCGAAAGTTCAC
>JAQGBH010005858.1:0-13503 GCA_034698265.1 Sminthurinus aureus | reverse complement strand
AAAGTCCCGGGATCACCCGCAAAAACGGCGTGAAAGGAAAACACGCTGCTAGTTTCACACTTATACTCCCTACTGTAGACTGTAGATTGTAGATTCGTGTATCTTTATTAAGTTTTAGAACGTGGATATAGTTTGCTTTGTCTGCAGTGCAATTATGAGATGCTTATAACTTATAACTATATTTACTACAGATATTTACTCCTCATTCATGTGTTGTATATTAGTAAATTCGTAGGTATTCTATATTCTATGCACTTTTTATGAGCTCATTATGATTCTTCAGGGCTGTAATGAAAATCATGTCAAATTTCAATTCATTGAATTTAATGGGAAGAATACCTATTATATTAGAAGCTAGAACCTAGAAAATATAAAATATAAAACCAAAGCACATGCTATATGTATACAGTTGTATGCTGTTTGTATATATTATGAATGCACGCATGTTAAATATATAAAATCTACAAACTAAAAGCTACAAGCACCTTTGTATTTTCAATGTGTAGAATGTAGAATAATGTCCAATTTTTTTGCACACCATTACCATCATTATCATCATCAGTCACTCCATCCTCAACCTTGAAAACTGCAAAGAGCTAAACTAAGCTTGCACAACAAGCAACCAGCAACCAGCTCACTGAATAAAAATTTTTCTCCGTTTTTGCTCTTCGTTTCATCAGTATGTTACTTGTTGCTTGCACAAGTTCAAGTTTTTATCCCCGTCTGAAATCTGAAATGTATACATATGAATGTAGATTGTAGATTCTAGATTTTAGATGTATAACACTCATTATTCATAATTCAGTAACACTGGTTCGTAATTATATGTATGTTCTACCTTGCCTTGTACGCTTATCGTATATCATGCATCATACTTGTATATGTAAATACCTTCTTCCCGTCCAACTTTTTATGAATCAGTATTCCGTATTCAATCTCCACAAACCATAAACTTAATGAATTTGTACAACTGATGTTGGTAAAAATGATAAATCGTAATACATGTGTACAGATTACAGATAAAGAAAAAGTAGTATGACACATTCAAACTAAAACTATAACTTGAAAAGAAATAATCAAAAATCAAACATCAAAATGTCCCCATTCCCAATTATAAAATGATAATATTTTGCTGGATAAAATATAAAATGGCAAAGTGGCACGAGGCAGGAGAATATATTAAAATATTATTTTAAAAAAGTCATATAAAAGTTTAAGTACAAAAAAATTATTCATGGTTCATGAGCGACTATATAAACACGAAAATAACCCAGTTTAGAATGTACAATTTAATGCTAATAATTATAATGTTGTTTTTAAAATATTTTTTTGTTATAGATCAAATTTATTGACATGAATGCCTTTGAATCCTTGACCGCACTTGAAGAATTGGACTTGTCGCATAATCAGATCAACTTTGCTAAGCCACAACCTCCAATGGGTTGGGTGACATCCACCTACGATGACTTTCTCCTTAGTCTTGGGTCACCTTTGAGATTCTGCAGAAGCTTGAGAAAGCTCAATCTCAGCTACAATTTCATCAGTAGTATTCCGGATGATTTCCGCAGCACCATGCTCAAACTGACCACGATTAACCTGAGTCATAATAAATTTACGACATTAATACCTCAAGATCTTGGGTTTTTTCAGGGGTAAGAAGCAAAGCTAAATGAATTTTATGTATTATATTATATGATTAAAAGAAGTGCAATGAAACTGGAAACCTAATTTTACATTTTACTGGTACAAACTTTTTAATTTATTATTATTTTGTGGTTGATAAATTTTTTACAGAGAAATTGAAGTGGATTTAAGTTACAATGAAATTTCCATTGTGAACATGCGATATTTCAACGTCCTTTTGGATGCAAATGCTCAAAATCAAGTGGCTGTGAAACTGGGAGGAAATCCATTGTATTGTAACTGTTCTCTTCTCCCATTTAAACTCTTTAATCTAAAATCCATCCAATTTCAAATGGACGATCTTCGATGTTCTGGGCCAGCTTTTCCAAAAAATCTGACAGCTGTTAAGTTTCTATCAGGTTTGTGATTGCCGATTACTTGCAAGCTTATTTTCTTTTGCATACATTATACAAGATGAAAAATGACATAAAATCATGCCATTGCAGAGATCAATATACAAATTAAAAATTCGTTCTTTATTGTTTATTCAATTCACAAGGTTCATTATATTATAATATTATGCTTTAGACTGTAGATAACAGAGACTTATTGAACCACAACCAAAGTCATTTATCACTAATTCAGTTAGTTAATTTGTTTTTGTACACCTAACTATTGACTATTGACTATGCTATGCAAATTTTGAAATTTGTAATTAGATTTAATTTGTCTCAAAAGACTCTAGACTCCTAAACTCTAACTACAGTCGTTGCGCGTTCAACGATCAACAATCAACATGTTGTGTGGCAGAAATTATAATTGGAAATTTCCTGTTTAATTTTTTTGTTACAGTACCCAAAGAAGATCTAGTGTGTCCTTTGGCGGATAATGAAGGATGTCCTGAAAAGTGTGACTGCTGGAGAAGAGTCTCAGATATGACCATTATTGTGGATTGTTCCGGCAAATACAATTCAACCATCACAAGACTACCAAATGTGAATGATGTGAATCTTCTACGCTATCCGGACTATAAAAAATATGAATTTGTCTTGAATATGGCTGGAAATGGAATCAGTGAAATACCGGATGACTACGCTAAAGGTAACTTGATTGTGCTTTACTTTGGCATTTTTTAGTATTTTGTATTCAATACATTTTATATTCTATAAGATAAGATAAACTTAAATATTGAATATTTGTTTGTCTGAAATGTTTATATAGACAGGAAATTTTTAAAAAATAGAGATGTATTGATTATTGATACATGTGTTGTGAAGTTGTGAATAATTCATAATTCAGATAAAACATGTAGAATCTAGAATCTAGAATTTATAGGCAAGTACTGGTGTAAATATTAAATGGATAGCTTCATGAAATTCTAAATGTCGAATATAAATATAAGAATAAAGAAATGAAGGAATGAATAAATATTTATGATTTATATTATTGCTATTTTTCAGAACTTCCATCAAATTTGAGAGCAGTTGACCTCCGTAGTAACAATTTGAAGTCCCTATCCTTCCTCAGATCTGTGGGTGACAATAATGTGACAAGATTTAATCTGTCTGACAATCCGTTTCCTTGCCTCGATTGTGCTTTTCATACAATTTCCAGAAGTCAATTCTTTCGAATTTGGGATAGTGAGAATTTGACTTGTCAAGTTGAAGATCAAACTCAAAAGGCACTGGATTACAACTACGAGAGTATTTGTACAAATCAAAACTTTCTTCAAGTCTTCCTCCCACTTTTTATCATCGTGTGTATTTTTGTCATCGTCACTGTCTTTTACATAAGACATGGATGGGCCATCAGAGCATTTTTGTACTCGAAAGGTTATGGAAGGTTTATGTGTGAACATGACTATATGGATGATGATCAAGAGAAAATATATGATGCATTTGTCTCCTACTCTCATCAAGTAAGCAGTTTTTGTATTCATTATTCATACAGTTTTCACTTTTCTCTTTTTCTCAAGAAAAATCTGGTATTTTTAGTTTTTAGAACAAAATATACATGTAACATTTAATGCAAACAAGTTTTTTCCCGACCTTTTGTTTTTGACATGGAATTTTATACATTTTTTTATATATTATTTAGGATGAAGACTGGGTTCTGGAGGAGTTAGTCAATAAATTGGAAGAGCAAGAAGGATACAAAATCTGTATTCATACGAGAGATTGGGTGGTTGGAGATTGGATACCGGACCAAATCGTAAGCTAAAAAAATTATTCATTATTCACATTTATCATATTTGTAGTTGAGAGTGTGTATAGTGTACAGCCAAATTTTATTCACTTCTGAATAGTTTGCAACTTTCTATTCTAAGAATTGGGAATACATGATATTCTGATTGAATGATAAAAATTTATATTCTACATCTTCAATTCTAGGTTCGAAGTGTCGATCAATCGAGACGAACTGTTGTGGTTCTTTCCAAAAATTTTGTAGAAAGTGTCTGGTCACGTTTAGAGTTTAAAGCTGCTCACTCACAAGCTTTAACTGAAAGGTCTAACCATTTGATATTAATTTTAATGGGAGAAGACTTAGACGCAAAAGATGTCAAAGATGATGATCTAAAAGTGTAAGTCACTTTGCAATTTTCAATTTTCAATGCTATTAAATCAATATATACACAGTGTACAGTGTACAGCTATTTTGATATTTGATATGCTCAATGGATTGGATTTTCATACTTGTGTTTTGTTCTTGTTCTGCTTTATTTCTTTGTATAGGTACATGAAAATGAACACATATATAAAATATAATGATCCTTGGTTTTGGCATAAACTAAAATATGCTCTTCCTCATCGAAAGTGTAAACTGGATGAAGACAAACGAGAGCAGTATGCAAAAAAGGTGCAGAGGGAAAGAGCGATTAAACTTGATAAGTTTAGAGCAAAAATTGAGAGTCAAACCAATCAAATTTCTGCCTAGGACTTTTTTTATATTTCCATCTTGCAAATTAAAAAATGTACCTAAGTTATGGTTGGGAATCAAAATGTCAAAAGACTTTAATATTTTATACAAAAGCCAGAAAATAGTTATATTTTAGTCGCGGACAAAATGGACTCAAATAGCTTTTAAAACGTGCGTGTTTTGTGTAATATCAACGTACTAAATAATGGTACATCTTCACATCATATTTATATAAATATTATTTCAAACATTGATAATTATTATTTGGTAATGTTTGAATCTAGACTGGAAAATACTTCATTTTCTTAGGTTATTAAACTGAGAGGACCCTGTTTCTTCTTATTATACTCATTCGTGTGTGTATTACATTCTATAATGTTTTTCATGTTTTCCATTAGTTTTAGTTAAAGTACTGTTTGTTTTAATTTATAATACGTTTTAAGTTTTAAATCATAATGTTAGTCAAAAACCACTGTTTAATTTTAAAACTGATAAGTTTTTAGCTGTGTTTCGATTTTCGTTACACAAGTTGTTGAACGCATTTTTATATAGACAATACGTATACTTTATTCAGTACCTTTGAAAGCAACATGTGCAATGTGCATACTAAAACGACAATCTACTATAAATATTTTATATGTTTAAAAATTCAATTGTACTGCAAAAATCAAAGATTGATACTGCCATATTATGTTTTTAAACATGTTTTCCCCTTTTATTTTCCTCTTGCGTTCCAGATTTCATATTCCATATTTTTATCCTCGTAAAATACTAATTATATGGAAAAATGATGTTTTGCAAGTTATATATGAAAAGAATGAGAAATGTAAAATATGTGAAACGATAATTAGGAATAAGTTTTGTCCTACAATCTACAATGTACAAAAATAGGAAAAAAACAATCAAAGTATACTAAATTATGTGTGTAGAAAGAAACAGATACATACGTTGTAAAAAATAGATGTAAAAGATATTATACCATTAAATATGTTATACATGTACTCATCCTGTTGTGGTATCGAAATGAACTGGAAAAATAATAAAAAGACAATCAAGCAGACATTTGCAGTTAAAAAAGGGATATTTTTGTGAGCAAATTCATTTCCCTTGGCCCATGGCATTTCTCCTCTCATCTGCTGTACATAATCTGTGTGTACAATGTACAAGCATTGAATACGATGTTATTATACCTTCTTTCCCATCCTAATTGCAAAAATAACTCAATTTTTTCTGCAAATGTCTGACTGAAACGTTATTGCTCAAAAGTAAATTTAAAAAAGTGTGCTAAATGGACATTTTGTTGTTGTAAGTTGTGTAATTCATTTGCAAATCACGATTCGAGCATTTTGTCGGGACGATGCGATGCACACTTTTGCATTTCGCATTTTTTCATATATATAGTGTATATATAGTTTATAATATTATATGTTTTGTACAACTTTATTTGCATTTCCGTAGCACAACAATAGTCAATATTATGAATAATATACATATTTTGTTTGGTTAATTAGTAAAATAAATGGTGTAGGTGGTTAATAACAAGCACTAAAATTAATCATAGTAATTAATAATTATTATCATTCAGTTTTGCATATGCATGTATAATATCATCCGTTTCTACGTGTACTTTTGTGGCATTTCATACTTTTTATAACATTAATAATATTACACTACTTACAACTTACACCTTACTATATTGCTAATTAAAAACGATCACTGATATTTTCTTAAATAGTTTAAACGTTTAACAGTTTTTTATGCACAAAACCGTTTCAAAAAACAGGAAATTCAAAAAAAAGTAATAACTATCATTATTACTTACCAATAATATAACATAATTATATACATGCATATCATGTATAATGTGTACTGTATTATACTATAATATTATACACATGTATTTGGTCTATACTTGATTAATTAGTCAAATGAAATTATAATAACAATAATTATTATGATTAGTTTGTGTAGTTCAAATTATTTCTCGTCCAGTGGTTGAGGGCGTATGACTCTGCCGTAGAATAGAATAGTATCCACAGCATTATTGTAAATGAAGAAGAGGAAAGGTCTATTGACAACAAATGGGATTGGTACATCATCCAAATTTCGATCTCCTGTCGCAACCGAGACTGCAGATGCTTCAGTTCCCTTTTCATTCACATCAACAATGGCTCTATGAAGTAGGGAACTCACATGAAGTCCAGGTGTTGGTGATATTCTTGAAAAATTGGCACTGGTAGCATTAAAAATTGATTGTACTCCAAGGTGTGACAAAATGTCTTTCATATGGCCATCACTTTCAACTCTCATTTTTGGTATTTTTACTGCCATCATTGTTGGTGATATTTCTGCCATTTTCCTCATATTTTCTTCAATTACACTTGGTTTCAAATGGTTTTCCAAGCTCTGTGAATGAAAAATTAATGTAAAATAAAAAAAACTGATTTGTTATTCACAACTCACTTTATGCGCTGAAAATTTACCAGGGAATTTTGTCATTGCTTAATATGTACAAAGTACAAAGACGCCATAGAGCACAAGAAATGTTAACTACTTACTAGCAACGCAGAAATTCCTTCCCGTTGTGGTAAAATGATGTACATGGCTGTGTCATTTCCTTTGTATGCCAGTCGAATCATTTGATAGTCATCAGTCTTTAAATAAGGAATTGACATGACATTTGTCATCAGTTTAATCGTCAAATTAGTATTTTTATCAACATGGAACTTTCCGGTCCGCGTGACTTGTGGAGCAAAGGGAACTTCCCAGCTTCCTTGAAAATAAATTGCATTGACCAGTGCTAAAGTTGTTAGTGGGGAAGGAGGACTATCGATAATTGATTGAATTTTTCCCTGTCCAAATTTAAGAGAATTGTTATATTACACATTATAATTTACGATTAGTTCCCTGTCATTCAGTCGAAAATGAACAATAATTTATTTTGTAAACACATTATTTTCAATGTTATACTTTTTTACCCTTGTTTTTTCGCGAACCCAAGAGTTTACACTGTGTTGAAAGATTTCAGCATCAGCATGGAAATCGAATTGCTTGGCAGATGCTCCATAAAATTTTGATGCATCCTCTTCAAATGAGTCGAGGAGCGGGAAACTATTATCAGCAAAAATTTCATTGGCAGACTCCAATTCCACTTTAGGATTTGAACAGTATTTGATCATGTTTAAAAGATCGTGGAATGCTTCATGGAATTTTTGTTCATGATTTTCCTCTGAATTTATTTGTCTCCAGGGAGTATCATCACCGTCAGTAGTAGAAACAACATCCGAGTCGATATTTAATATCCTTGAGAGTTCCTATTGAATAAAAACACGTACTAATGATTAACATGTATAATATTATAATTTATAATAAACATGTACGTATGGCCTACGATATGTTACATATTACACATGATATAAAATTCAAATAATCAATACAATAAATATTATTTTATACCTCGTGGGTTGATTGAGAAGAGCCCAGCAAGAGTAATGCCAAAATGTTTGAAATGCTAAAAGGTGAAAAAATTTGATTCTCCACCCGACTCTGCTCAACGGAACTATGAACTATTTTTAAAGTTAAATCTAAAACAGGGATTTTTTCTTCTACATGAACTGCTCTTGGATTCTTTCCAGAGTAAAATTGGGACACGGGTCTAGTGCATAATCTCTTGTAGGGGTTGGACTCTTCTCCTTGTGTTGTCTCTGCTACTTTATGACGAACTGGAGCGTGTCCAGGAGACGTTCTTCTATTGGTAAGAGCATTGTCTTTGAATACAATCATTTCCTCATCCAAGACTTCTTCGGGTGCGTCATCATGACTCACTTCAAATGTTATACTGTCGTCATGCTTACGACGGAAATTACCTAAAGTATGAATTTGGAGAGTTCCATTAAATTCAAAACTTTCATCACTCTCTGTTATATTGGGAACAACTTGGTCTGTTAATGGGATGGTGAGATTGGCAATTTCTTCTGAACTTGTTGTTATTGTTGTTGATGATGCAGAGGACTTTACTGACGTAGATACGGGTGATGACGATGACGATGAAGACTGTTGTTGAATTTTCTTGCGGAATGAATTCCGTACTGAAAAAAGCGGTGCAATCTGATTTTCACCCAATTTATTTGGTACAGGGGACTCGTATGTATATGGTTCTTGAACTTGATTTGAATTTGAATGTTGATTTTGACGCACCATCATTGTAATGTAGTAAAGACGCGGAGAAAAAGTACGGTTTTCCCATCTGAAAAAAAAAACATTGTACATAATAATGAATAGTTATTTCGCTTTGGCGTATAACGTATAACACCAAAAAAATCCATAGTTGGTCACATAAAACAGAAAATTTGTAATTTTGGTCAACATTATAAATTTATTTATGTATTTTGATTTATTCCTCACCTTGTAAAAGTCACATAAATAATGGGTTCTTCGTAGTAAGTACTTGATGGGGGAGCAGTTGAACCCAGAACAACTATCCAGCCGACCATATGAGCGATAACTAAACTTATAACTACTGGAAATTTGACAGACGGAATCATGATGACGATATATATATATAATTTGCTTAAGTTTTACTTTTTTAGCATTTAAAATCCTTTGTTGGTCAAAAGTATGTACTTATCCACACAAAAGAAGACTAATGTCAACAAAAAAAACACTAAAACTTTTCTTCAGTACACATACATAATACACTATTATGTAAAGGTCATTTGCAATTTGCAATGGTCTTATCCAGCTTGATAGGAAAAGACTTGAGACTTGAGTTCACATGCTAGATGTTCATACAGATAGTGAGAAAATTTGTAACAACTGGTAAAGCTGTATGTATATGTATAGAATATAAATGTCTATTCATACGGAATATTTAATCACGGTCAAAGTATTCAAAATTCAAATTGAACTTCAATTTAAAATAGTCTTGTATTTTGTATCTGTATAAAACTTGAAACATAAAAATCACAAATCACGATTCCAAGTTTCTTTTTCTACTATATTCACAACTTTTGTGATGAATTTTTCCGTTCCTTAGACTGGATTTCATTAATTTTGCATCACACTAAAAAATCACATTGCCAAAGAACGTGACTTGTTTTTGCATTTATTCGCACGAGTATCGAGTATGTATACTTTGCACTATTGTGGTACAGGTGGTTATATTATGTTTGGAATATTATAATGTTGATCAGTAGTCACTTGTCGCCTTTTCGTCGTCGTTGAATTCAATGATGGTGGTGTGTGAATCCCAATTAATATTCAGCTACTACTAAATTATTTATTTATTATTCTTCATTTTTTTCCTTAAAGACGCAGGAGTAGTTTTAAATTTTAACACGTACATATATTAACATTGAAAAATAGCTCGTGAGTGATGTTTTACTATAGCTATATTTCATTATTTACATACAGGCACAGCACTCTGTGTATTGTCGGGTGTCGTTTTATTCTTTATTATTTATTGTTTTTTTTCTTCAATTTATCTATGCATCCTCAGAAATTAATAGCATACCGGCAGAAAATCTACACTACAACTTTTCAAACTGATTTAAATAATCACAATTCTTCCAAGAAGTTGCATTTTCAAGATCCAAGACTTTTACTGCATTTCATGTCACACTATATCACATATCACACACACAAGTACAAACCTACTTTTGCAGTTTTTAACAGTGACGGTTTGCGTTTTTTTCTTGTTTTGTACAATTTTTTTGAGTGGCCAATAGAAAAAAAGCCAAATCAGTTACAGTTTACGTTATTTTTTAATTGTCACTCAACAAGATGTTGCACACTCACTTTTTTATATGATTTTTATCCATGTGTATACTTTTTTAAATTCTTTATGTATTATACACTTGCCAAAGGGAAAAAACTTTATAACAGTTGAAAGAATCTTTAACATTTATTTCTATTGGCGTCTTTTACCAATTAACAAACACAGAAATAAACAGCGACGTATTTTATGCACAGATTCAAGAAATGTCAATATGACACGGTGACTTGGGACGTCCTTCTAAAGGACTCAAAACCTTTTGTTTGCTTGTTTGCATACGGATTACCTCTTAAATCTCCAGAAGCAGCAAGAAAATTGTCTGCTTTTTGTAAGTGTATATACAGGTATAAAAGTACACTATCCAAGTTTTTGTTGACCTGTACAATGTACAATAGTATTTTTTTATGTGTAATTAGTAATTAGTGGAAGGAGGCTCACGTAGTTTTTGAATTCTTGGAAAAATAGAGGTGATTATATTCTACACATTCTTGTTCTCAAATCACTGATTACTGGTATCTATTTTATATCATGGTTTCTCACACAAGTTTTCATTCCGTTTCGTTTCAGTTCCAGAGTTGTGTAGTCTTGATCTGAAATTGATTTTGAAACAAAGTACAAGACTGATATATTACTTTTTTTTATCGTGTATCACACTTCGAACTGTATAAATATTTGCGTCAAAAAATTGTATGTACAAAACGAGAACGTATGTAATATGTACACATGAATTGATTTCCTCAAGTACACATAGTCAAATATAGACTGCATATTGCATGTATATATATTAGATATTACATTGTCATCTTTTGTCATGGATTGTATTTTTGAGAATTACATTAAACTTGATATAGAAAATAGCGTACTGTATAGACTGTATAGCATGCCTCTAAAAAGATTTGTAACTTTAAGTGTAATTTTACGCAATATATTATGTGTGGTGTGTGTATAGCATGTAATGTGTAACACATTACAAGGAAAATCTTATTTTTCTTTAAATTAAAAAAACCCAAATAAAACTTTGCCTTTTGGGTTATTTAAAGTATTTAGTTTATAAAGCTATATATTTAAAGAAAACTAACCTATGTAAATAAAATTATTATTATTATTTTTGTAATAGTTTTAAAATATATTATTTACATATATATATTATATATTATGTATGCAAGTTTTTTGTACTGTACCTTGAGTAATATAATAGAGTTGCAGAGGTGAGACTACTTATAACTTATAGATTTGGAGAGTCCAGAAGGAAGCTGGGCAACCTTGTGGTTTTGGATTAAAATTCTCAATTGACGCTTATGACCATTACTTCTAATGAAAATATACAAGTCAAATTGTTTTGAATGTTTTGAGCAATAAGTTGAATATGTGAATACGTGTGTACTGCTTCTATCTTCTATATCACTTGCTGACGAAACAGCCTAGAAACTAGAAGAAACCCAGTAGAAAAAAGTAGTAGGCAAAAGTAGTTGGAGTATACATAATACATAATATGATTAACATGGACTCTAGTCTCTAGTCGATAATTCTCATTGTTGTGCATTCTATACATTATACACTCTAAGAGACTGAGACTGGTCAAAGAAATTATAGAATTTCCCTTACTTCTTTTTGTTTAATCGTAATAGCTTTGCATATACACGTTTACATGTCTAAGTATGTACCTGTATGTTTAATGCTCAAATATATGCATTTATACCTACATACATGGACGACCATGATTGATTCATAAGGGCATGCACATTGTACAAATACATATTATACTGCGGAAAATATATAGAATACGTGAAGCTATTTGGTATTTTTCTTTGTATTTACAGAAAATGCTCAGCACGATTGCCACATTCATGTACTCATGTCTTAAATACCTTTTGCTAATGATTATCATAGAATAATTTTGAAAATGATATAATATTTGTATCATTACAAGTATACGAGAATGGACTGTATGAAATTATGTTTGTACATATACATGCATAATGATACATATCTTTAGATTTTAGATATGTAGTAGGAACGTAATATAATCATGCATGGAAAATGTAAGTATATCAACACGAAACCTGGTGCGAATACTTCTCATACAAGATCCTTTATGGTTAATTTACCCTTGATATAGCATAATATTTAATACTTCTATGTATATACAATGGATGGTAGGAAAAGATGTTTTTTCGTAATAATTTTGTTGTAGCTCCATGGATGAAGAAAAAGGAGAAGAAAAATGAAGAAAAATGCTAAACGTCATTCAATTTACCTGTTGCAGTAATTAAATATCAAGCAGTGAAAAAAGAAACCTTTTATATTTTGTACATTTACTTACTACTTACTACAATACATTTGGCGTAGGTAAGTAACAGCAACATAAGAATATCATCATCATCACGGTAGCTATTCTTTAATACAATCGTGAATACTCTGTATATAGTATATATATACATATAATATATATATGTAGTGTTTATAAGGTAGAATGATAAAGTATATGTTAGACAAGTTAATGCAATGTATTGTAATTTTTAATGTATGGAAGAAAACAGGATTTTTCTCTAGGCTCCATTTCATGACGATCCAGTTGCAACAATACAAAATTCCAAACTTTGTTCAGATTCATATTTGTGGTTTCTGATATCATGCATAATACATATATATGTACATGGTGTTCGTATGTATTATGTACACACTGCAAACACGTACGACATGTCTTTGTGAATGTGGTATAAACCTGCTTATATTTATGCGTGTCTTGTGTGTCTTTTAAAAGGAAGCAAAACCTTTAATTTTTTTTTACTTTACATAATAATTTTAGGTCTAGTGGAAATGTTAGAAGATTTTAGTTATGTCTTATTTCATAATACATTATTTGAATGTTTTAAATCATAAATCATAATATATTGATGTAAATAAAAGAGGTGAAGGAAAGGTTAGTGTGTGACTATGAATGATCCTTTTAATATATCTATAGAATATATATAGATTAGTTTGTATGAAATCCGTAACTGTTGCATGCTATTTTTAATCGCATGTCGTATAATATCATACCTACATGAAACTAGACGAACAACACCCATATTATGCATAATCAATACATGTTGAAAGTTTAAATTTTCGTATTACAGTCCTGTGCCAAAGTCATATTTAAGGTTCTCAGAACCTTAAAATTTTTAGGTGCTCAGAAACTTGTTTAAGGT
>JAQGBH010005857.1:0-13503 GCA_034698265.1 Sminthurinus aureus | reverse complement strand
CAACTTCAGTATAATATTGTAATTCCTCGTTTATTATGGCTCGCTCCCTCTTTAGGTACTCCTGTACCCGTGTTTATAGTATATTCTGAATACTATTTCACACATATAGGGTGCTCCTCCAACCCTCTAACGGCCAGAAAAAATTACACTCATCTCCTTTTTCGAAGAATGAATACCTCAATATTTTAACTAGAGGTAGAAATATTATTACGTTACATGACAATTTCAGCAGTTTTATGTATGTATATAGTTGAGCACTTACTCATCCATATAATATTATGCTAATGTAGAGTTTGCTTGTGTTTACATTTTTAAAGTACTAAACATGATACACTTTTCTAATCATAGTAGTAGAATTGCTAAAATAAATAGGTGTAAAAGGAACCGTGTGTCCATACATACAACATTTATGCACAGGTAAGTACTTCAAGATGCAATGAACAACTTAAAACTAGAAAGGTGAAAACTGTCAAACTACAAACAGATAAAGTACAATAGATGTAATGATTATTTTATGGAGATATAGATTTCTTCTTTTTATTTTCATAATATAATATTTTCTTTCCATTTTCCTTACAAAAAAATCATTGAAATAAAAAAAATTCACAATAATTTTCACCTTGTCTCCTTCTCTTTCTTTGACATTTTAGTGTTTGCGTGTATATATATATATATATTATGTATTATGTATTATTATTACATTTATAATCAGTTTTTTTTATAATTCATCCATAAAATTCTGTTCTCTCTACACATTATTAGATTTTTGATACATGTATAAAAAGCACAATACGCTATATTTACCTATAATATATATATATTTGTTGAGATGTAGATATATGATGTATGTGTGTGTGTACGTAACATAATTTGCTTCTGAAATACGTATAACAGTTAAAAAGTGCGTGCACTGATGTATAATAATATAGTTAGTTTTACATTTTTTATATTAGTTTTAGTACGTCTCTTGTTTGAATTACATATTAAATATTATCTGGATACGTATAGATATATAAAGATGCATAATATATTTTATGTTTCTGACATCCGTAAAATATATTATATTATCATTTTATTTATAATTTTTATATTGATAAAATCTACATAATATGACATTATTAAGTTATTATCAGTTTTTATCCGGTTGATATTACATTTTGATATATTTTTTTTCTTTTACGAAAAGTACGACGGCGATTCTTACACGATGAAAAAAAGGCGATTGAATAAATAAATATTGTACGCGTATTATAATAATAATAATATATTATGTGTATATTTGATGCATATTTTTAGTACCTGTGGAGATATGTATAAAATATATAGAATCAAAAGAAAACGCCCTTTCTCCTCTATAATATATCTTCATTTTCTTCATGTGTGAACTAAATAAACTGTAGCATCAATATAACAAGTAATATAATCAAATTATACGGATACTCTCATAATATTATACTAGTAGTATTCACAATTAGTCGATATATTTAAAGACTGAGAACATAATTGATTGCTTGATTGTTTTTCTTGATTAAATGACAAACGAATAAAACCGAACGAACGACGAATAAACCTTTTCTCTTTTTTTACACAATAAATAGTAATTTTATATATATCATTCGTGGTAAAATATTTAAATAAATAATTTATATTTGCTCTAGTTATACTATACTGTACATACATGTTTATATTATATATGTACGATTTATGTGCTTAAGTAAACCTTAAATACATAAAGTATAATATATAATATATATTATTATATTATGTAGAAGACAAAAGGGAGGGTGAACGAGAAAAAAAAATCGTAATTCAAAACGTGTTACATTTCTCTTTTTTTTTTCTTTAAAAAAAAATCTATAAAAGCGAAACTTATAGATTATTGTAACATTTTGTAGTATATTTTATCTACATTTTATCCATGTATGAATATTGAATATCAATACAAAATAAAATGATGTGGATATTCAAAATTGAATTCTTTTCTTATAAATCAAAGAATATAACACATATTAATATACATATATAAATATGTCTCGTATATCTATATATGTAAATTATAAATTTACTTTAGTTATATTACTGTACCCCATTTTAGAATCAAATTTCTATGAAAAATAATGATAATGTAAGTTATTATTATTATTAATTATTACTAATATTAATTATTCAACATTAAATCCGACCGTTTCATTGACACTTAAAAGTAATTTCTGGAAAAAAATTTCTTTCGTCTCGTAACGATAAAAGTCTAGTCTATTAAAGCAAGTATGGGCTTTTGGAAGATTTCCTGTGGGCCCTTCGACAAGATGAAGTGTAAACAGACGACAATTCCCACCTGAACCTTGAAGATATTTGAATCCTTGAACTGGAGCTCTACTTGATCCTGTGACAAATTGCAGAAGTTTACCACAATCATCATCTGACAATTCACTAACAATTTCCCAAAACCAAATATAATGTTGTGAGTTTGTATCTAAATTCTTTAATTTTGTATTCTTTTTCCAGTCTTCTATATTCAATACAGGATTCCCATTAATTAGTAATTCCAAATCAGACTCATCAAATGAATGGAGAAGGGAGGCAGGAAGAACCTATAAAGCATTTTTGATTATATAATTTTGATTGTATTGATTAGGAAAAATAAATAAAAATATATAGTATGAACGAGACAACAAAAACAACACACTATTATTATTATTGTGAATCTAGTATATACATGAAATATTAAACAAATTTTACCTCATGGAATCCTTTTTGAAGACTGAGAAATTGTTGCTCAATCCCTAGAGTATATCGCCATGCTACGTACAATCTAAACAACAACAATAAAATAGATATATAATATGCATCTCATATTACTATACTACATCATGGTCCATGAACTTGTGCAAAGACATTATAGTCAAAAACTCTAATATATAACATATTTAATAGTTATTTATTTAATGTTTAAGGTAATTGAACAGTACGTCAAAAAAAACTTACTTGACGTATTCATGTTTGTTACTATCATTTAAAGTAATGAATTCCCCTCCTGGTTTTAGTTCTTGTGTTTTAATCAATCCATAACTTTCACTTTCAACGGTAAAATTAGTGTCAATCACCCCTTCAATCTCATTTTCCCTGTTAAATTTTTTCAAATTTCACAAAAACAAAACAAATTTGTAAAGAAAAAAGAAAATACATATATTTTAAAAAACTATTATGTACTCAAGAAAACTTCCCGTACTGTAATAATTACCAAGTTTCACAACTTTTTCACAACCATTTCATAAAAACTGGATATTTTTCATCTCTTGATAGTTTGAACGTATAATCGATCAATTAAAATACTTACAAAATCCAGTGAAGACTAGAGTACAATTCTGGATCCACAAATCTAATATCTTCCAATGTAATAGGTTTTCCTAGCAGCATCTTGTAGAATGGAAGTGTAAAGGATCCATGAATGATGTGTCCATGAAAAACAGCCATTCCAATGACACGACCCACAAATTGAAAATAACTTAAATGTTCCTAAAATATAAGAAAACAATTAAAACAAAAAACTCAATTACATAATACATAATAATATGACATGAAATGCCACAAGTTACAATCCACTACACTCTTTTAAAAGTAAGTGCATTTAAAGAATCGATTATAACGCCAATAACTGATACAGTGAAATGGAAAGAAAAAAAACAGTATAAGCACTTACAGGATTAATATTTGAATGAGGATTGATCTGAACAGCTCGATTATCTTCAGCAGAGAAAATAAAAAGACCATAGGAAGGATTTAACATCTCATGACTTAGAATATGAAGCCATTCTCTTGCAATACCACCGTAATCAAGGCCTTCCTCTCCTCGAAATTTAACCATAAGACGTTTTCTTAAATCCTTTGCTCGTAGTTTTAATATAACACGATAAGAATTCTAAAATATCAAATAAACATAACATGAATCATGAATCGTATTATGCATCTTATAAATTATTTAGCTTTGTTTTTACAGAATATATTTATTTATAATTTATATAGTATATTATGATATACTGTATACTATAATATAATGTATTCTTATAGAATATTATATTATGTGGAAATTTTTCCAAGAACCAACGATATTAAACATGTCCAGCATAATGTTTTTAAATATAGACATAATACTATAATAGTATACCAATTACGGTTCGAGCTCATTTTTTTTTGTCATATCACGGGTTCTTACCAAAGTTTCCACATATTAAAAATATTAAAATATTATAATATGATATTATGAGACATTTTAAGTTTGTTTTATTTCTTACTTCAAAAATATCTTTTCTACTAATCTCAATTCGGCAATGTCCATTATGTGGTTGTAACAATTGTATCTCCATCTTTAAACCTTTAATTTTAGAACTTAAATCTTGTTTGGTTTTTGAATGTTTTTCAGATGATGATGCTGAGGATTTTTTATGTCCACTAACACTTGTGACACTCAACACAGAAGAACTTCCAGAATTCCTACTTGTTGGTGCTTGACTTGAAGCAATATTACCAGTAGCTGTTGTAATTGTTGTGGTCGAAGATGATGATGTTGATACTGACACTTCGTTTCCTCCTCCTACAGTTGAACCACTTCCACTAACTCTATTTTTATTACGTTCTCTATCACGATTTCTTGAAGGTAAATGAGCATTTGCTTCCGATGATGATGATGTAGGATTGTTACTAATAATAATATTTGAGGTCGAAATATTATTACCACCACTACTACTACTGTGATTATGATTATTTAATCCAATAGATCCGATACCCTTTGATATTGCTGATAAACCACCATCATTATGATTTACACTAACATTATTACTACTAGTACTACTACTAATATTATTAGTACTACTACTATGTTTCTGTCCAGACGACGAAGATGAAGAACTATGTGCAATTGGTTGTCCATCTAATTTAAGGAAAAGTCTTGGATCTGTAAAATGTGTTGTTCTAGTTGAATGATCAACAAAATAAATTTTCCCAGCATTAGTAGTACGAAGTTCCCACCCAGGAGGGAGGGGGATAGCACTATTCACAATTTCACTATTCTTATCAACACTTGGATGATACCATGAACTGGATCCAGTAGACACTTCAAAATAATAAACTTGTCCTTGTGGTGTCGTTCTGATCTCATAATTTGGTGGAACACTTATTTTTAAACTTTTAACTGTATTAGCATTTTGACGGCGACTTATACGTCGAAGTGGATTAGAATTTGAAATTGTTGTATTTATAGTAGTTATAGGAGGAGGGGAAGAAGAAACAGCAGATGTTGATAAATTTATACCGTTAGTAGTAGTAGTGATATTCACGTTTGGAGTTGTTGTTGGTGTTGGTGTTGTGGATTTTATTCCAGGATTAGGATTTGTAGATACATTATTAATTAAATTAAGTTCAGTTGATACTATTGGTTGTTGAGAAACCACAGTGTCACTACCTTGTTCCGGTGATGAGGATGAAGAAGACGACGACGAGGAGGATGATTCTTCATTATTTAATATTATTGACTGATTATGAACATGGTTGTGATTTTCTGAAGTTGTATTATTAATATCATTTGGTGATTTTGGGACATCTCGTATTTCCAATTGATTTGTACTATTTAGTTTTGGCATTATTATATTTTTGCCTTCTGATTCACTTAAGCCTTCTCGTTCTCCTAAATTTTGATTATTTTTTTTTCAACACAAAGTATTAAGTTAGTCATTATATTTAATATTCATTTTCAAAATTACTGTACAAAATCTATATGTATAATAATAATATTATAATATTCACATCATGTTATACATACTTTACATGTTTTTTTTATTAAGAGTAAAACTCAAAATAATTAATTAATTAATTAACTTTCACTTATACTCACCATGAATTTGATCGTTTGTAGTTGGTGGTGAAGCAGAAGAAGAGGAATGACCAGCACATGATACATTTCCTAATCTATCCACAACAGCGACAACAGGTATTGATTTGCTTACAGTTGTACTGGTGGATTCTCTCGACATGAGACTCACAGCAATTTGACCTCTAACATGATCACTATCATTTATAGTGGCTTTTGTAAGTGTTATTAATTGAGGACCTGCATCCTTGAGACGATTTATGTTTTTCACACTGAGGTGAACTAAACCCATAAATCCACTATGAGATGATGACTCCTTGTGTAGTTTCCGGTAGTTCCATACTGATATTGTGATGGTATCTTTGGACGTTACATTCAAATCAAAATACTGATTCCAACTTGGATTTATTGTCTGCTTGGATGTAGAAGTAGAAAAACTTTGATGACTTCCATCAACACTAACTTTGGCATATGGATCTGGCAACTTGAAAAAATCCTTTTTTATCAAGTTTTTTGCTCCAAAAACTATATTACAAATTGAAAACAGTTAAAAAAACCATCATCAGCATCTATATAATTGATATATGAATAAAATTGTTATTATAGGGTTTTTTTCTCTTATTACAACTTGATTCATAATAAACAAGATACATTACATTGAATATTATTATTATAGAAAGTAAATGTGTTTTCAATAAGTAAAATATAAAATATTTTACACTTCTTACTTGTTATTCTGATCTTAAAAGTAGGCTTCCTGAAGAATGGTGGAGGAATACTTTGAGGAGCTTGTTGTTTTTGTTGCACATTGTTATTTGATAACAGAGCAGTTGAAGTCATTTCAATTTTTGTCAACTATTGACAATTCTTGTTCTTGTTGTACTACTACTCAAACGATGTGTGTATACTGTATATATATATAATTTTATACTATAGTTATTTATAATAATATTATATTTAGAGCCCTTCCTTCTACATGTATACAGAAGACAGATCCTCTCTGTAAAAATTTAGTGTGCGATACAAAATATTTATGTAGGATATTATAATATACTTAATAATATATATTTCTAGAGATATTTTTTAACAACGCCTCTTTCTATCACTTATATTTTCACACACATAGTGATGATGATGATGTTGACAATTAATATTTAAAATCGTAATGTTAATCGTACATCGCTGGTCACCCCCTTTTCTCCTCTAGTATTATTATTAATTCTGAATCTATTTGACATAATTTTTTTTTTTTGGTGTAAAAATTCTACAAAATCAATAAAAGTATATAAAATAATAATATAAACACGTTAGTTTTAACTGCGTGCTTTTAATGATATGACATAATATTTACATAGTACATACTTAATTAATACATTTGAATATAATTTTGATTACATATTATTATTACTAGTTATTAGTTATACTACTATAATTGATATGGTTTATTTTATAGAGTTTTTTTTGTTATTGTAATGAAGAGGGTTTTTGTTCTTTCTCTCGTTCTCCTGATTATACTTTTAAGTAGTTTCAAAACATTTTCTTTTACAATAATATATTTACACTACTTACTACTTACTCACATGAATGAATGACATGACCCTTATATTTTATATATAATAAAGATATTGTCACAATTATCTACTTTTATTTTATAGGTAGTGTGTACGTGTGGTCTCCTTTTGCTATAATATAGTATTAATTAAGAATGTACGAGCTGTATTACATATTTTACTAAAATAATTTTAGTAGTAGTACACTATAGTATATACATTATCAAGTGTTTTACATTGTGATAAGTATTTATTTTCTTTTTTGAAGTGAATATTAGTCTCGTAATTACTTAAACTCACTTTGTATGTTAATGGTTACAGCTCTTTGCTCTTTTCGTCTTCCTGTTAAATACATTATTCCATGTTAAAAAAATGTGTGTCTTCTGTCTTCTCTCTAGTTTCTGTTTTCTATGTATTTATTTATCTGTAACCTGTAAGTACTTTTATATATTATATTATACAGTACGAAGAAACAACATAATATTATACTGTTTTAAAAGTAAACAAACAGAGTACCTTACATAGTAGTAGTTAACTAATGTCTAATTAAGATGTTCACTAAACCATTGTGACCGTCTACATGTATTATGTATTATACATATTATTGTATGTATATCTATCGAATTAAAAAAAACTAAAATTGGATATATATTATTTGAAATCACTTATATGTAGGTATATCTACATATCGAGGGTTATCTTCTCAAAACCAAAATATCCTGTACATTTTTACATAGGACTTTTTGCTTTTGAGAAGATCACCCTCGATATATCATTTTCAATATAAGCCCGATGCTGCGGAAGATGTCGTACGTTGGTTTAAAAAGGTATCAATACCTATGTATACATTTATTTTTTTATTTTTCTGACAGAGGATTTCGACTCGAGGCTCCAGACACCAGACACACAAATGAATCACATAAGTACTTAAGTATGTATTATCCCTTTGATTGTATTTATTTACTTTAATAGTAAACACGTTTTATTTTACTTTTTGTCTACATTATTTATGGATTCTAAAAAACTGTGTGATATATAATATGTCATCGATGATAAACCGAAGGATGGAATTTTCCATTTTTGTACTAAAGTATTTATTTGGCAGCGTCTCATTATTATTTACTTTGAATATTTATCTCATTACGTACACACTTAGTATGCGTTTTCATATTTTTGTAAAATGTTCTGTGGTGTGCCCGAGAAGAATAACAATGATGAGTAATTGATTTTTAAGATACAAATAATCCATAATATTTTTATAGTATACTAACTTGACAAACATTTCTAAAGCAAGAAGGGATTTGTTTTTGGAAGGAAAAAGAATATATATAGTGTGTCTCCATTTTAGACCTGATTAATAGAATTTTGTACAGAAGTTACTAGTATTCGTATCTTTGACTTAGAATTGTGGAATTATAGTGCATGTTTACTGATTGGAATCCGAAGGAAATGAAACTTTCACCACAAATTTCTATGCATGTACGTAATTGTCAACCATATATTAAATATGGACCTTTTGTTTTACATCTTCTCTTTTGTGGATTATAGTACATGCATTTGGTATGTGATTTGGTTTGATTTTATTGTTAAAAAACATACGAATCCCCTGTTTGTTTTTGTTGGTTATACCAATTACCAATACACACAGTACACAGTTTCACATAATATGTGACATACTTTGATCTTATAGCTTATAGCTTATGTAAAACTTATAAACTGTTTAAGATTTATTTAAGTATTTGTAGTACACAGTGTACATAGAAAAAAACTACAAGATAACAAAGACAGACTCAAGATATGTAGTGTAACACATAGAATATCTTTAGGCTTTTATGGTTGTCAATTGTCAATATTGACAGTTCTAAAGGAAATTAAACGCAATTTTCTTTTTCAATTTTATTTACATTTAAATTTAAAAATTATTTGTCTCTCATCATTTATTATATATTATTATATATGGCTTATCATTTTTCATAAAAAGGTTACCTGTATAACTCCACGCTGTACACATGATATAAAGAATAAAGACACACTTACGTCTTACATGCTCTTACTTTTTACTTTTTTCAACTTTTCCAGCTTTAGATCTAGGGTAAAAACATGGTACATTCTCTGTGTGCGTGTGTGTGTTGGGAATTTCTCAAAGAGAAAGTCTCCATACTAAACACACTATACAATTCTTGGATTTTTTTAAATGAATGGGACTGTCATCCAATTTTACATTTTATTGTACTTGTAATGTATAGAATTTTAAAGGCGACCGAATGTATATATATACATGTACACAATTGTCGAACCATGAATTTGGACAAGAAAATTACATGAACCTCTCTTTTTGTCATTGTCAACTTTTAGTATTACTAAACCCAATATATAATTCACATCCTGTGTAACCATGCATTTTGAATAAATATAATAATATGTAATGCTATAGTGTAAGTAAGTATATAAAGTATATACAAACTGCAATACATGGATATACCTTCATTTTATCTGTATACATATACATACCTTGTATGCAGTTAAAACTTAAAACAGACTCACCATACAGTTATTCATAGATAATATGTTGGTAGTTTAGACCTTTTTTTGTCTTTGTCTGATACATATTTGTGATTTGTGACATATATATATTATTATGACATCAAATATAGACTGTACTTACATTCACAAAGTTGACTCTTTTAGTCAATCGTGAGTCTCGTCTTCATTCGGAAATCTATATACACACATTACGCATACCAACTTATATGTAAGCATGGATAAATGAATGGAGAAACAAAAACAATAAATGATTAAATGCCAATAAAAGATATGTGTGGTATATTTGCTTATTCTTGTTACCTCATAATATATCAAATATCAACATGCATTGATCACAATATTTACACGGTATCACATATTGTATTATATATTAGTATATATCTACTTCAATCTATGCCTTATTTATACAACGTACACTAATGACTTGTTATAATGGATCAACAAGATAGGATAATCAACATTAATACATAAATATAATATACTACCACAATGGTTTTTGTTTTGCTACTGCAAAGGCTGCAATTGACAAATTAACCATGTACTTTTAAGTACCCTATAAGTAATAACATTATATATAATATGACAGACATGTATACAATATACATGTACTGATTTTATTACTGATACACATTCAAATTTCAAATGTATTATCTGTACATGTTATACGTTTTTTATGTATACAGGCATTTAATTATTATCTTGTTTTATTATTAGTAAACACACATGCACTAGCCCCAAGGTAAACTTATGTATAAAACGGACATTCAAAAAGGATTCATAACTCATAGTTCATGTTGAGTATATACAGATTTTGCAAGATGCATGAAATGGTAATGTATGAAAGTGGGTAGTAAGTCACTAAATCAGTTTAATCCATTCGTAATCAGTAAACTAATCATATAAACTTGAACTTCACATACCTAATACCTATACATTATACATTACTGTACCTGGGTAAAAATACAGATATTTTAGCGCATGGAGTTTTCACATGCGGGTGTAATTTGTACGATTACCTACATATTATATATATACATGTACAATGTATAATATATATCTACATTCATCAGTGAATTTTTCATTTCCTGAAGTTGACATTTGACATTCTCCTCCTTCACCATCTCATCATGCATGCATATGCATGTGTATTATTTAATGCCCGTGAAATGTATTGCATTGTGCTATGTATGAATGCACTTATAAAGTAGGCATTGTGCATTGTACATACATATATGTGTATGTAGTATGCACTACCTGAGAAAGTGGTAGATTTGTTTTTTTTCTTGTTGTGTCGATAGGTTTGAGAAATGAGGGTGGTGATAGTTCAAATTCATTTCACATCACCTACTTTTTCCTCTCGAAAAAATGCTGCTATTCTAGAATGTATTTTATTCTTTTCTATACATTATAATATATTATATTTGATGTATAATAGACTTTAGTGAATAGGAATAAGGCATAGTGTACAGTGAGAAACAGTGAAAACAGATGAAAGAGGAGAAATATCCTGGAGAAAATTTGGGGATGACGGGTAAAAGGAGCACAGTGGAACACAGAATTTGAATGTATGTATGTGAAATCAATAGGCTTTCCCTGTTCCTTTCTCTCCCTGTCACTCTGAAACACACAGCATGTAGAATGGTGATACTTACTTACTTACGTACGTATCCGTACGTACGTAAGTAAGTAAGGGCTCAACCTTGACATAGTTTTCCCTCACCATTTCGTCTTCTTTCTCCCCCTTCTTGGTTTTCTTCTGCTTCTGCTTCATAATGTTCTTTCTACAACGTTTCATGTAAAAGTGTAGATACTTTTGTATAGTAGGAAGATGACGATGATTTTATACATACCTATACGTACATTGGAGTAGTGTTAGTAGTTTTAGCAGTAGAATATATACATAAGCATATCTAGGTAATACAATATGGATGGGATGGAGATGGTGTACAAACGTCATGAATTCCCTCTTTGACGTCATTATCCGTACACTGGAACTCTAAGCTATAATATGAATAAAATGAACACACAGAAAACATATGTATCTCCAAGTCTAATGTGTGTACCATGTAATTTACAACATGTATATTGTGAATTCTGAATAGTCAAGCCCAAGTCCAAGCCAAAAGTTTAATATGTAACACCAATGTTTTGTGTGTAACTCTCATTTATCATACACATTAATGTGTATAAAGTATGAAGAGTATGGACAGTATGGAGTATGGAGACTTGCAGCTTACGAAATACATGTATATATTATATTAAATGTATTTTCTTGCGTTGTATGTTGTAAGCAAGTATAGGTTTTTCTATGTATTATCTACACTATGCTCATATTCTAAGTAATAATAATGATGATGATTGATACAAGGTACAAGTCACACATTACACATACATACACAATGGACATGTTTTAAATAATTCTATATATTCTATATTCTATTTTACTGTGTATTTTGCATGGAACACGAGAGTGTATCATTATCTCTATATTACTATAGGTGTTAATTTTTACAAAAACCCCCCGTTTGGAGGACTTTGAAACGCCAAGCTTTTTACGAATATTACAGATAACAAAGTCAATCTGAAAAGTTGACATAGTTCAAGCAAAAGTGTGTAATGTAATTGAATTGTGTTGCCTATGTGCAGATTACATTTTTATTTGGAACATGACAAAAAAAGTCGAGTTTCTAGCCGTTTCAAACTTGTCCGGCATAACGGTGGTTTTCAACAAAGATCCCACATAATGTATGCATAACTATATATATGGTTGTCCAGCATGTTATAGTCATGTGTTTTTACGTATTGGGACAGCAAACAGCACATTACATTTTAGCTGTAGTTTAAGTCTCTACTTGCAATACTACTGTAGTGTCGAATACCATTTGCCGTGTATAGTAAAAAATGAAACACAATATCTTTTACTAATGCAATGTGCGCAAAAGCTGAAATATTTAATGAATAAAATGTATGAAAACCCGCACGTACTTACTTACAAACAAACAAAAACACATTATACGGGTGCACCTATCTAACTATTTTAGCTATTAGAACTAAATCTCTTTAAATATTATTATTATTATTATTATTCTATATCATATATTGAACCATACAGTTTTTATTCTGTACTCTGTATACAAGACAGACTCTTCTTTTAATCACTATACTATCTCATTGTGTATGTATATTATTTTTGCCCAGAGCTGAATAAAACACGAAATAGTATCATACTATTATATAATGCACAAAACGTCGTGTCTGTGTGTCTGTGGACAAAATGCACCGGGGAGACCGCGGTCTCTGCGGAAAATCCGTTTCAGGCAATTCTAAGACTTCAACTTTTTTTCATTTTTTTTCGAAGTTTTTTTTTGACCCCGACCCGGGACCCGGAGGTCAAAAAACTTGGAAAAAATTCGAAAAAGTTAGTCTTAGAATTGTCTGAAACGGATTTTCCACAGGGACCGCGGTCTCTCCGGTGACTTTTGACCCCCCAACTCGGGACCCCGGGGTCAATATGGGGCAATGTGAGACTCCGCTATAGAATGATTC